>JAWPHD010016126.1:0-51488 GCA_037043455.1 Cyrtodaria siliqua | reverse complement strand
AGTTACAGATAAACAATTCAACTCAATTAAAAAACAATGACCACTACTGCTGCTGTTGATGATGATGGTGGTGGTGGTACTTCTGATATCAACCACAATTCCAGTGCAAATGGACTCCACTCCACTCCAACACTCCACATTAAAACTCCACTCCATGTTGTACATAAAAATACCCGAGATAGACCATAAATAGAGTGCATTATAGAGTCGGAAGCAAGTCTAATGACCGACATTGCATTTCTTTATTATTTTCTATACCAGTTTTTGGTGCATTTGACCGGTCCAATCCAGTTTACAACGTCATTTCCAGTTTACACCGTCATTCGATCAAATCGATTATAAAATAGCCTGGTTCCCTGTTGCCATTACGATATTTTTCATAGACGCAGAGAAGCGAACAACAATCGACAACCAGCTTAAGGAGTAATAGAAATAATCTCTCCATAACCGGACAAGAACTCGTTGAGGACACTAGTGATTAACATTAAGAACATAAGTACTTCGCTTAATTAAATGGAGAGCTGGAAATTTTCAACCCAAGAATCGGAATACCAGATAGCTAAACGTAGGACGTTTTTAAAGATAGATTTGGATGCATTGACGAACAATGTGTCCATTTTGAGGAAACTCTGCGCTACAAACACAGGTAAGCGTTTATGCTATAAAATATCATCATGCTTTGTCAATATTGCATCATCATCGTTTGCTGTAGTATCGTTATATTTCTTCACCAGTCAGGACAGATGTCAAGCTTGAGTTGTATATCATTGATAAACACTTCACGATAACCGTGTGTGTTAACAGGGAGTAGCGAGGTAGGCCAGAGACGTAATAAACCATCGCTGAGTAGACCTATCATTTTAACGTTAAACCTGCTTACATATAAATTAATACATTTTGTTTTTTCACTTGTTAACCTCGGCTAACCTGTTTTTTTTTCTTATTTCTGCCATAGGTTGAATATATTATTGGTGCAACAGTTAATAATATGCAAAATATATTTCCTTTATACTATACAGCTGGCCAAATATGTACAAGTTTAAATCTCTGGTCGGCACGAAATAAATTACAGCAGCTTTGAGTAGTTATAGATTAATGCGATCGGGGTTAAATATTATGATCAGTACTGTAGAGCTTCAATGGTTGATATGACATTGAATCAATCAATGGGGCTGTTTCCCTGCCCACCCCTTTTGGTACGCGGTATTCGGGACATACATAGAGAGCATTCAGTACACGGCCCGGGTACCAGTGCCCTCAAATTACATTATTTAGTATTTGGTGACTTAAATAACGCACGGTGCAACAGTCAGCGTGTCGCATTACGTAAACAATTTAAGTGCGTAGTGAATTTCGGTCAGTACATTCTCGGTCGCTGGGTTACTGGGACACCGAGTTGAAAGGTCACTGTACGATATATTTCTGTCAATCGATATTTCGTTCACCGAAATCTTTAATCTGCTGATGATCATTCGTCCCCGACAAGTTGTTATTGTCAACACATTTCCAGTTGGCATGCAAATGTATAAGACAATGGTGTCAGTGTATCTGGGCATAAGCTTGTATATCAGTAAATCATGAATTGATTTTGTAAGAACATGAAATTACTAAATATGACATGAAACAATAGAACCGACGTTCTGTCGATCATTGAAACGCCTTGTAAATAGAAGCCCTTAGCCCTTGTACAATTAAAATGTTTATTAAAGACATTGAGGAATACGTTACGATTCTATTGGGTGGGGGTGGGGGGAGGGGGGGGGGGGCGTTGCTTCGCTCCCCAACAATATTTTCCCCAATGCTCCCCAAAAATGTTACCAATAACATACAATGTTCCCTTGCTCCCCTAAAATAAATGGTCGTGTTCCCTTTCCCCAAAACCTCTGGGAGTCCCTCAGTATGAGGCTTTATATTGTATTGGGGCTCTGTATCGTTATTTAACTTAATATGGCCGGATCTGTTGGTGCTTGTACGTGTGCGGTCTCGATTGCATCAGTTCAAAATAATCATTGCTTCCGGTCTGAGCAAGAGACCGAGAAATTCGAGGGACCGTCGGGGAAACTGAAACATTTTTTTAGCTTTGCGTGCCAGGACGTGTTACAATACATATGTGAAGGGTCTACTGATTAATGTAAAGGTCAAACGTGATATGTCATATACATACAGTAATGAGTTGCCCCTAACCGCTGTAGGTTCGATCCCTCAGGGGCCAAGGAATCTTTATGTGAGGAAGCTATCCAGCTGGCTTGCGAAACGTCGGTGGTTCTACCCAGGTGCCCGGGCAGCCCGTACACGAAAATTGCCCGGAGGGGCACCTGGGGTCTTCCTCCACCAGTGGAAGCTGGAAAGTCGCCATATGACCTTAGCTGTTGGTGCGACTATAAAATCCAATTCAATCAATGTATGATGTTTTTGCTAAATAACATAATTGAATTGTCTTTATGGATGAGATGGGATGAGTTTGCGTGGACCAGTTACCCTACATACAGTAATGAATATGTATGATGTTTTTGCTGAATACAAGAATTGAATTGTCTCTAGGGGGATGGGATGGGCTTAAAATTAAAAGCCTGTGAGGATACAACATACAATTCCACAAAGCATGGCAATTCTAAAAAACAAATACATGTCGACTTTCGACTATAAATAAGCAGTTTATTTCAACTGAACTAATACACTGAGAAGGCGTGTATTCCTTACATAAATAAATTACAGTTCATCCCAATTTCCTTAACATATATCATATTAAATTCGCGTAAGTCAAATGTGAATAGTAGTACAGATATACATGCTAATTAAGGCCAAAAAAATGGTTTGTTTCCGCTAACGGCTTAAAAAAAATAATAGGGTAGGTAGGCAAATATTTTTTTTTTTTTTTTTTTTATTAATGACCTTGTTTTTGTTAATGAAAAAAACACTTTTAATATGATAAAAAATACCGGGGAAGGTATTAATACCTAGATACTACATGGTTATGGCCCCTTTACCATATTTGGTAATGTACACTGGGAACCCCAGGGGTTATGGGTTCAAATCTCACTGGAGGAATATTTATTTTATTTTTATTTATCGTCTAAGAAATCTTGGCTCAACTTATTATTATTATTTTTTTTTTTTTTTGCAATAAAAAAAGTAAGGGTTGGCAGCGGTTTAGCGGAAACAAACACTTTTTTCTTTTAAAAGAAATATAAAAAGATCGGACAGAGAAAGTAGCATTCAAGGAGGACAGTCAACCACAAAACACAGAAACAAACATGGAAACAGACAAACAAGAAGGCA
The DNA here is from genome assembly GCA_037043455.1 of Cyrtodaria siliqua. NCBI lineage: Eukaryota > Metazoa > Mollusca > Bivalvia > Adapedonta > Hiatellidae > Cyrtodaria > Cyrtodaria siliqua. Next base: position 48,209 of record JAWPHD010016126.1, on the reverse strand, counting down.
AAAGTAATAATAAAAGTAAACGACATCACAAACACAAAAGGGTTGACAATAGGGCTACCGCCTTGGAACGGTCAGTGGCAAAGTAGGCCACTGGGGGTTTAAACCTTATCCACCACGGATTTTTAATACGTATAGTTATTGTTAGATACCCGTTGTTGAGTGAAGACAGGTTTTAACCCAGTCAATGAAAACACTTCACTGACAATCAAACTACAAGACACGCAGTCCCAGTAAATGAAAACACTTTACTGACGGTCCGTATTACCAATGTGCTTGCATTCATCACCAAAAAAACGTTTCTAAGTAAAATGGTGAATATGCTTTTTTATCATGATGATTAATACGTACATAAGTTTACAAACATGACATAAGTTTACAACTGACATCATGTTACATACATTATATTTAGAAAGTTAATTTCTGTATAGTGTTTCGTTTTGTAACTGAAATGCTTTAAGTTTTAAAACAAAGCTACAAAGTATCTTGATTTGTGAATTTTGTGAATTTAATAATTCCAGAAATTTGATCATATTTGGCCTCTTATAAAAATATTTAGGAAAATATTGCTTCCTTGGCGTTATGTATGTTAGTCATTTCAACACAAAAGCGAACTCATCTTCAGGTTTATTGCAAAATAAACATATTCTATCGTAAAAAAAATTCAATTGAGTTTAACCCATCTACTCGCTTCAATTTGCAGCCTATGGGATGACACGATACCCGTAATTTAGTTCGTGCTTGACACAGTTTGAAAACAATTATATTATCTAGATATGGTTGAAACTGAACGTGTGCAATATGTTTATATAGTGATACTTATTTGGTGTTTTTTTAGGTTTATATCTAAAGCTCTTGTTTTGGAACTTCACACATTGACAATGAAACCTTTTGTCAGTGTGTTCTCTCTTTGTTGTCATTACAAACGGTCTAGTGCGCATTTAAAATTTAATGTGTGTGGTCATTGTTTAGACTTTTGACACATTCTTTACAGATATTATAGCCGTTGTCAAGGGTAACGCTTACGGTCACGGGAGTGTAGAACTGTGTAAACACCTGAGAGAGATTGGTGTGAACCACTTCGCCGTCGCGTCTCCATGGGAGGGAATTGAGCTGAGGCGAGCTGGAATCGACTCTTACATACAAGTATTTGGTGAGTGCTCATCCGTGAAGTCAACAGAAAACGCAATCCATCTGGAAGCTAATACATTACATTTTTTAGTATGCCAAAATAAAATGTCTGGAAAGGGAACTAGGTATATTTTGCAAGCTGATAATGCTTTGTGCGACCTTATTTCTACAATCATCATGTCAAGGGTCAGTGCTAAACGATTGTAACTACATATGCATATAGAAGGATATACAGTAGTTTTGCACTGAACCCTCGATGTGACGTTATTTTAATTAGTTATCCTTTATTTTGATAGAGTATGTATGGTTTGTTCTTAGGTAACGCAAGTGAAGAAGATATCCCCGACCTGTTTGACTACAACCTGGTTCCCACCACGAGCACTTTAGAGTTCCTAAAAGCTTGGAGAGGGTGCATACAGGAAAATGAACGCCTCTGCCCGGACTCGATTTACTGCAGAGAATTTGAGGTTTGTTCATTTAACACATTCAACGTTATTTATATTTTTTGTATATATGGGTTTCCTATTATATAGCCATAGCAGCCATGAAACACCATCGGGTAATGTTTTGCAATTTTAGAAGCTATATCTTTCACAAACACAAACCGTATTCGAATTAATTAGTAAACCTCCCACGTCGTATTAGTGTGTATTATCTTGAATATCCCATTCATTTCAACAAACAGCCGTCCTCCACGTGATTGATAATAAAATCCATGGCAATCTTTACCAAGACAAATACAACCCACCAAAAATTGATTTCCAAATACGTCATGACGCAACTTGTCTCAGAAGGTCAATAAACCAAGTGCGTTACCATTAGTAATTTCAGAATATGGGAACTTATCTGAGAACGTCAATATTCTCCAATAATTTCAGAACGAGTCGAGCGGTATGGTAGTGTTGAAGATAGACACGGGAATGTCGAGGAATGGCTGCCTGCCAGAGGAGTTAGATAACCTAGTCACGGTAAGTACTTAACGTTTGACCCTTTGGTGAACTGTTTATTTCGTCATTCACCTACGTCAAGAACCAATATTGTAGCTGTGAGTCACTGTCTGATATATGTATTAGTAAATAACAACAACAGCGGTTGATCTATCGACAGCTGTTGGATACCTTATACAATTGTGATTGTTTAAAAACGTAGGGTCTGGTGGCATACGAACTATTGATATATACAGTGTGTTGATTTGCTAAAATGTCATTTACTTCGACGGATAAAAGCGCGAAGTCGTCATATAGAAATTGAAAATATATGTCGTATGCTATCACCAAGTCAAACGCAAAAAAAAAAAGAAAAAAAATAACAACAACAAAAAACAAACAATAATCAGGGCGGTCACGTGCATCGGAGTCCAGACCGATCCACCGGTTTTTTACCAAAGACCGTGTGACCCTACAACTTAATTATTAAGGGTTTTAGATGTGTGTTAGGGAGTTACAGTTGAGCAACTGTTAGGAAACAAGTTCATAAATATAGAGAAAAATAATTCTTGAAACTGTACACCTACATACTCCTTCAGCCCATTACATGAAACACACTTTGTTTGTTTGACATTAGATACTCGTGAGGCTATTGATTTCGGTTACTTTATCTTCATGAAGAAAATCTTTTACAATAAAATAAATAAATAGTATTTTCAAATTAATGTTTCAGTTTTGTCAGGACAATCATATCCCAGTTCACAGTATTATGACCCATTTTGCAAGCGCCTGGGATAATCCCGAGTTTACTACAAAGCAATTGGACCTCTTTATGATGGTGGCCAAGAAATACAGGTACGTCTTTATGATGGTGGCCAAGAAATACAGGTACGTCTTTATGACGGTGACCAAGCAATACAGGTACGTCTTTATGACGGTGACCAAGACTTTATGCCGGTGACCAAGAAATACAGGTACGTTTTTATGACGGTGACCAAGAAATACAGGAAAGTCTTTATGACAAGAAAGACAGGAACGAACGTCTTAAGTAATAAGCCGACTGATTCTTGCATTTAAACTAATTCAAGATTGTCGATTGCCCCTTTAATATTATAGATACTTCATATGCTACCCGTCTAGTAAAGCGTCGTTTGCATGCTTTGAAGCGAAACGACCATAAAACCAGAATTGTATATTATTATAATTTACTTACATTGTTAGGTTATTGTATTTGTATTGGGACACGTTTTTCCGCGTAGCAATATTGCGCGTCTTAAGGAGCGCAGTATGTATACGCGGAAGAACGAGTGCGTATATCCTTATACAAATAAAATACAACCTATATAAGGGTCAGCTGCCATCGGCAGGTGAAAAACATCTGGTTTTAACATTTCATTTTCATCAAAAACATTTATTTGAAACAAACATACTGTCGTAACATCGTGGGATTTTTTTCACAATGAAACAAAAATACTATAATGTTTACAACACATGACAAGCTTCTTCAAATCGTATCAATCTCTATTTAAACGAGTATGCAAAGTAGTAGTTCCAGTACAAGGATTTTATAACGCGTCGTATTCCACGTCAATATGGGCGAAGATTGACGTTTCCTGTTACCTTGAAAGTAAACGGAGCTTATTAATGTGTATGCAATAATTAATGTTGATTTCGTTGTGAACATTCCCACAATGTAACGACAATATGTTTTTCCAAATAAATGTTTTTGGTGAAAATTAAATTAAACCTAGTATAAAAATGCGTATATAAAAATGTTTATAAGCTTTATATTGGGTTACATGCACTCGTTCTTTCGCGCATAAATATTGCGCTTCTAAAGTCGCGCAATATCAATACGCGAAAGAACTCGTGCATATATCCCAATACAAATCTAGTAACCTATAATTATGCTGCGCACTACTGATTATTGTTGCGCGTCAATTTCCCATTGAATGCAATGTGGAAATCAAGTGGACGTGTACAAATGTAGCGCGAGGGCGTTTTGTACATGGTAAAATTCTATCGGTAATTAACTAGGCTGTTCTCAGTTGTAGTTACAAAGCGTGCTTTAACATTTATGACAATTTCGTTTATTTTTTTTCAGGGAACGTGGAATAAAACTTCATTGCGCAAACTCTGCCGGTACCTTGATTGGTTATGGAACAGATCTCGACTTTATCCGACCCGGAATCGCCTTATACGGCCTTCCACCAGGTGTGTATTTTGATAAAAGCTCCGTTTAATTTAAACTTGCTTTTTAAGATTATTAAGAATTAAATAATAATATTGAATTTTCGTAAAACGTGATTATTTCTTAAATGCTGTATCTCTTGATTTTTTTAAAAACATTAATCATATGTTGATATAATGGTATTTTGTCAAGTTTAATTTATTTACGGACATTTCGTCCATATTTGATTCATAGATTGTTTATCATGCAATAATAATAATACAAAGAAAGCTTGATTTTCAGCCTTGCTGTTGATTGAAGACATATGACTTCTACAAAAATGCAAACTAGGCCATTATATCACACTCTGGAATCAAAAGTTAAATAGCCAACCTATATACTCTTCACATTGTCACCCCCTGGTCTTTTCCCCGGGAGGTCTATTGCAAAGTGTCTTGAACTAATATCCTTTTTACAGATATTTCCACCTGAAGAACCAATTTGTTTAATCATTGATGTTGATCCCAAAGGTTCTGCTAGCATTCGACAGTGCGCCGCGCATACCGGAAACGGAACTGCCGCCATATTTGTGTTGTTACACATAAATTTGGATTTTGTAAGTATGAGAGAAGGTATGATGAGCGTGCTGAATGGTACGTTGTTTTTTACTGTATTTTTTTATAGTTTGGAATATGCTAACAGGAAGCATGTTAAAAGTATGTAGGTAGATTGTACACGTTCTATTTAGCATATTATGTTCGAAATATTCAATAATGTTTTTTTTTTTTTTTAGATACATCAGAAAGCGCTATTGATATGTACAACGATCTTGGACTTCGACCGATACTGTCATGGAAGGCGAGGCCCAACCTAGTTAAAACATTGATGGAAGGACAAACAGTTGGATACGACAATACATACAGGTGACAAAGCATATGAGATTGAACCTTTTACCTTGAACGTTATAAAAATGACACAAACATGGCGGTGTAGATCAGTGAAGATATCATTAAAGCTTGGCCTTTCATATAATACCATGTTAAATGTCGCATTCTCAAGAGCGGATAATGAGTAAACAAGCTTTTACGAAAAAACAAATAATGAAAAGTTTGTGTTTCCCATGGCAGAATTGGGCTACGCAGATATTCGTCTAAATAAAACAAAACAAAAACATATCCCACGTAAATCATTAAGCTGAATGTGCGCTTCGGTGTTCGTGGAATAACTGCAAATATAGCACATTGTAACCATTGTTTATATACGCTGTTCATTTAATTGATATGTATATGTAATGACAATTATTATCATTCGCAGGTGCGAGGAAGGAGTATGTATCGCAACCATTTCCGTGGGTTATGCTGACGGTTACAACAGATTGCTGTCTGGAACAGGAATAGTAACGACTAAGAAGGGTACGAGAATACATTATCACACTTGTGCATATCATTATTTGTTCGGAACATCAGGATGATACTCAGTTAATACAGAATTCTTAACTTATTAAACACAATTTCGGTCAAATGTTGCAATACATATTTGTTAAATATGACTGATGCGCGATTTATACAAATTGTTTCATACTATGTTGATATAGTTTTTTACCAAATTGTTTGACCAAATTCTAAATAACTAATTTCGCTTAACAGGAGTGGAATGTTCCGTGATCGGACGCGTGTCCATGGACGCCATTTCCGTCAAACTTCCAGTTGCCGAGGAGAAGTGTCGAGATTTTTACATCATAAAGGACGACTTCGAATCCATCAACTCGGTGGTCAAACTTGCTCAACAGCTACGGACCATCACGTACGAAGTGACCACTAGTCTGGCGGCTCGACTAGCGCGGGTATACACGAAAAACGGAAAAGCATACTTGAGCAGAGTTTGTTGATCAGCCTTGGTACAGAATTCAACACGTCTGGTTTGATAATCCCATCTCGGTCAAAGAGTCGGATAGACGGTGACACATTATCTTCAGGAGAAAACAGGACAAACCGCTCATTACCCGGGAGGAGTCTTCACATATCCACAGTCTCAGGGTCGGTGCATGGGATGAACATGTGATTCAGACCGTTTCATTGTCACGCACTACACTTATAGGGTGCAAATGTTATATTGTTGCAAAAACGCTTTACTGCCAAATAAAACGGGTATGCCTCGTCGATAAGAATTATATTGACTGCATATTTCAGTTTGCCGTTTATATATCCGAATCCTTTTGATATTAGGACCAACTGTTCTAAAACATTCATGTTGGTGCCGGCCTGAAGGCATATGCATTTAATAACGGACTTTATTTATGCGATTGCCAACTATTAAACTTGTAATTTCGCGGAATTTGTTAAATATGCGATAGAACAATACTTTAATAGATATGTTAACACAATTATTTTTTAAGCAATCATGTTGATTGTTATGATGTTTTAACATGTAATTTCCTGAATTTATGTTAAATATTCTATAGAACAATACTTGTATACACATTCATATTGAATTATTTACATATTTAAGCAGTCATGTTGATTGTTAATATTGATGTTTTAACATGTAATACAATAACTGACGTGCCATGCCATATATAGCATTTTACATTTATTTTATTAATTATTTAATGCGAATACCATATTTTAAATGTAAACGTTGTGTTTTTGTGCATATAATTTATTTTTTATACGTAGTAAATTGCACTGCTGTCATGTTGATAGCATCCGAGTATTGAGGAAGTGTCGATTCTTACTGACAGCGGGAGGTGTACAGTACTGGTTCTACCCAGGAAAAGTGGGTGGTCTGCCTCCATCATAATAAAAAAAAATCGACCGTCATATATAACCTTGCATGTGTTGAAAATGAGGTAATACAACATGCACAGTACACAGCATCCGAGAAACCTCAGTTGATTTGTTCTCATATACAAACAATCACCTTTATGTTTAACTATTTTAACAGTGAATGCATTAATGTACATAATCAAAAGAATATTTTTTTGTATTTATATATATCATGTTTACATTCAGCTTTATTGTTGTTAAAATGTTAATTTTATCCTCGGATGTTTATCGTGTCGTTACTTGCCATTATATGTTACAAACGACTATTGTTAAGTTTGTTTTAAATAATAATAAAAAAAAAAACATAACGAAAATTCTCTACGTTTGTTATTTCGTATTGGTAACGCAATTCGCTATACACAATACGGTACTCACCGCTGACAGCTGTACAATGTTTCTTTTTTTCTTTAAGTGATGCATTTCATTACGTGGTCCCGCCTTAATTTCGTTAAGCGATGGGAAAGCTTATATTAGCAGGATTTTATAACGGATATTTCGACAACAAAACACGTTTAGAAAAAATGTTGCTGAAAAAATGTGATAACATGTTCAAAATTACCTATTAAATGTTTTAATTTTACAATATACAAACGTTTTAAACCGAAATGAAGGTTTTATTTCATACCCCCAGCCAACCCGTTTTCGCTTCTTGGAGAAGAGGTTGGATGGGGTATGCAAGTTAATACTCGTACAAAACAGACATTCATTACAGATAATTGGCCTTGCTTTAGTATTAAGCTGTTGGTGTCTGAACTGCTTAAGGTAAATGAGTTCGAACTTTATTGTATAAATGGCGTTAAATGAGTTTGAATTTTAGTGTATAAATGGTGTGTCTCGCACATATTTTTGGTTTGTCTGTCAAAACTCATTAACTTCTTGGGGCTATTCCATTAAAACATACATGGGACCCCAGGAAGGCAATTTTTGAAACTGAGCACCCACCCATAGATCCAAATTGAGTTTAAAGAACAAACATTCAGGTATTGTCCGTAGATGTTTATTAATTTGTCTTCCTGGGGTCCCGGGTATGTTTTGATGGAATAGCTTTTAGGATAATGACATTATCAATAGGCTGTGTGTTGCGATCGCGTGTTCAAGGTCCTTGTGAAGGTCGTACAACTGTGCCCGTTATAACTTGACCATTGCAGATTAGACGAAGCTGTGCGTTACGTATTTGCATACGCCGCCACAAATGCGAAGAGTAGTCCATGTCCGTACGGACGTTCAGGTGTTTGGTTAAGTCCAATTTCTCAGATACCAGAATCCGCAGAGCTTTCAAATGTTACATATGTTTATATCTACATGACATCGGTATTTTCATGTCAAAAGTAGGTAAATGTGAATGGCCTGAGCCAGCTTTTTGCACTTCGTTTTACATTCATTCAAGTTTCATTACTCGGATATCAAAAACCGTAAATCTTTCTATTTTCATACACACGTCCATCTACATAACAACGATATTCTCAAACAAATACACACGACATCAGCATGACTACAATATGTTCATATAATACGCAGGTCGCTATAAATGACCTACATCTACTTCTCCCACTTTCCAGAGTGACGGAATCCGACGAGGCAGTTCCGAGTGATGTGTTACCATTATCCGATCATCGTCGGCCGGCTGCACCGGCCGAGCTTTGCTCGGTATTAGAATTATTCGATTTCGTTTAAAATAATTCTTTATAATTGTCCCAGCATACTTAGCGATTTACTTACGTAAGTTTTTAAGTATTGTCAACTTAAAGGTTGGTGGAACACAGTTTCGCTAAGAATTCCTTAAATACTTAGTTAATTCTATTTTAGACGGTCTGAATATAATGAATAAATCTAAAATGATCCTTTATTTACCTGAATAATCATTGCGGGGCAGAAATATATGCTATTCTAGGTTACGCACCAGGATACTTTTAAAGGGACAAATACATTGTTTTTATACACATTTGAATAGTGCCAATACATTGTTTTACATATTCCTAACTGTTGATTATATTGAGCTTATAAATGTGTTTAAACCTATGGAAGTATTGACAACTCAAATTGTACTAACTTTTATTTCAATAGCTACTTTAAAATACAGAACCCTACGGGGTTTTGAAAAATTGAAACATCGTGTAGCACGTGCGCTTATCGCCCTGAATGCACCTTAGAACAATTGAATTTATCAGACAACGCTAACAGCGAAATGGATGAGCCGCCACTATTGAAGGTTAGTTTTTGTCTCGCCTTTTCGAAGAATAAAAGAGACATAGGTGTTGCTTTTCCGGCGGCGGCGGCGTCAACATTCAAGTTTTGCGTTTAGGTCATTTTCTCACAAACTGTATACACCTTTCAAATTTGCTTATACATGTAGTTGTATCTTGCGTGGTACATCGCAACGTGACCTTGACCCTCCAAGCAAAGGACAGGTAACTTAATAAATGTTAGGTTCAACTTTTGCGTTTAGGTCACTTTTTCACAAACTGTATGCACTAGACCTTTCAAACTTTGCTTATAGTTGTATCTTGGGTGGTACATCACAACCTGACAAAGCAAATGTGGAAGTGACCTTGACCCTCCAAGCAAAGGGCAGATAACTTGATCACTTGTTCACAAACTGTATGCACAAGACCTTTACAACTTTGCTTATAGTTGTATCTTGAGTGGTACATCGCAATGTGACAAAGCAAATGTGGAAGTGACCTTGACCCTCCAAGCAAAGGGCAGATAACCTTATACTTTTTACCTTCAAATTTGGCATTTAGGTCACTTTTTCACAAACTGTATGCACTAAGACCTTTCAAACTTTGCTTATAGTTTATCGAGTGGTACATTGCAATGTGACAAAGCAAATGTGGATGTGACCTTAACCATCCAAGCAAAGGGCAGATAACTTAAATTGTTACATTTACATCACTTTCTCATGAACTGTAATTATGCACATTTTTCATCTGATCTTTACCAAACTTTACAAGATGGTTTGCCTTTTTTTTTTTATATATTATTAGTATATATATATATATTTTTTTTTTAATACGTTTAATGTATATATATATTTTTTTATTATTATTTATTTATTTTTTTGCTTATTTTTTTTGTTATTTTTGTTTATTTGATTGATTCATTGATTTTTTTCATTATTTTTTTTTTAATTAATTTTTTTTTCCATTTTTTTTTTTATTTATTTTTTCATTATTTCTTTTATTTTTTATTTATTTTTGTTGGTGTTAACGCCATGTTAGTAGGAAGCATTGCTATGATTTCTAGTTGTGCCTATTGTGTTTCTTGTCAGAGCTACTCCTCCTAAACGCCTTGTTGGATTTCAACGAAACTTGGCAGGAAGCATCGGTTAGATGTCTAGTTGTGCATATCGCGCTTTTGTTCCAGTTCGCTGATTTATGACGGAGTTATGGCACTTTGAATTTTTACTTTAAATTTCTTGTCGGCGCTACTCCTCCTAAACGGCTTGTTGGATTTCTACAACATTTGGCAGGAAGCCTCAGTATGATGTCTAGTTGTGCAAAGTGCGGTATATCAATGAAATCTTGGACAAGTCCGAAAACCAGCTAGTTATGGCCCTTGATTTGTTGAAACATGCTATATTGTATTTTCCTTTGTTAAATCTGTAGTTATTTCATTTTTTATCTGATCTTTACCATATTTGTTTAGAATGCTAATAAACATCCCCCCCCCCCCCCCCCCCCCACCCCCCACACACATTTTTATGAAATTTCATTCATAGAAGAAGTGGGACAAATTAAAAAATACCCATGCCAGACTAGACACATCAGACTTATTGCCCATGATTACCAGGTGTTGTTTTTGCAATGTTTTAAGAAAGTACTGATGGGAATTTTATGTCGACAACCCTTGATATAAGAGCCGTTTTAGCCAGTAGAGCATCCACAGGTCCTCTAGGGCCTCTTGTTTTGATAGAATGGCATTTTGTTTTTAAACAAATGGACTTAAATGTCATCTCAGCAAAAGCAAACGGCAAACTCCATTGTTTTTAGTTACTAAAATGTTTACAAATTTCATTTAAGCACCATTGACGTTTTTATTTTTAAGTCCAGCCCCCATTAGGCGAGACATGTGAATCCGCTGATTTCTTGTTTTCTTTTACATTGTATGTTATACTAGTACATGAGTGCTCTTTAGCATCTACACCTTTGCTATTTCGAATTAAGAGATGGCTTTCCATATCATTCAAAAAAAGGGAAAACAAAACGGGAGATTACGGTGTCCGGTTGGGGCCAGATACAATGTAACATCGCGACAACGCGACATCGCGACATCGCGATACGACAATGCGATATTGCGATACGATAACGCGACATTGCGATACGACATCGCGACAATTTTGTCGTGATGTCGTATCGCAATGTCGTGATGTCGTATCGCGATGTCGCGTTGTCGGGCGTCGCATTGTCGCGCACGACAACGCGACATTACGACGCATTATAAGCAAAATGTCGTGCATCGCCGGCGATGGAGCGACTTTATAAGAAAAGGTAGTTCCGGCAACGCGATATCGCGACATTATAAGCAGAATGTCATGCGTCGCCGGCGACATCGTGACATTATAATAAAATGTCGTGCGTCGCGATGTCGTGCGTCGTTGGCGACAATGTCGTGCGCGACGGACGACATTATAAGCCAAATGTCGCGCGTCGCGATGTCGTGCGTCGTTGGCGACATTACGACAATTGAAAGAATGTCGCATTGTCGTGGGCGACATTACGACAATACGACATAATGTCGCGTTGTCGTGCGCGACAATGCCACGCCCGACAATGTCGCGATGTCGTATCGCATTGTCGAGTTGTCGTATCGCAATGTCGCACTGTCGTGTCGCGATGTCGCGTTGTCGGGCGTGGACGACAATGCGACGCCCGACAACGCGACATCGCGACATTGTATCTGGCCCCAACCGGACACCTTCAAGTTGACGGACTTCTGTTTGGCAGGGGAAATATAGGGACGAAGTTCCGTTTTTAAATACGCATGATTTTATGTTTTTGATACATATTGTATAACTAGAAATACTTTTCCTGTAACTAAACTAGCTAAGAGTTTGAAAAAAGCTTTAGCACATTACATAAATTAGTTGTCTGTGTACTGTTGGCAGTTAGTCTGGACGAACGAACGAACGAACAGTGTTTATTTATCCTCGCCGTTGGCAACTAGGCCTTTTGGCGAGCTTTTCAGAAGAAGGTTATGCAGTAGAGTCCGGTCCAGGAGTAAGTGCTACATCCCTCGTCCAAAGAAGTTTACTGTAGAACTGCAGCAGTAGAGTTGATAGTGAAGAGGTCCAACTTAGATATTATGTACAAGATATTATGTAGAAGATATTATGTAGAAGATTATTGTCTCAAAGAAGATTAATTGCAGCATTTGAAGATTTTGGCCAATCGGATTGCCTGCAGAATTGTGACTAGGTATTAATAATAAAAATGACTAACATATTTCGGAAGGATGTGTTAAAAGCTTACATTAATATTTTAGAACTAAATAAGGGCATTTTATGTGCTAACAATTGTTCAATAACTCCACTATTTTATAATCCTAATATTTTAATCGGAGGTAATGTAATATTTTACAAATCTTGGTATACAAAAGGTATTCATCAACTTAATGATTTAATAGATGAGAATGGAAACTTTTATTCTGTTGAGGAATTTAATAACTTGTATAATGTAAATGCACATTTTCTACTATACAATGGAGTTATTGCAGCAATTAAAGCTTACATTAGAAAAAATATCTCCACAGAACAAATGGAAAAAATACAAAGACCTATTCTTCCTTTTAATATCATTCCATTTATTAAGAACAAACATGGATCAAGGGACCTTTATAATATTATTAACCAAAACCCCAGCAAACCAACTTCAAAATCCAAATGGGATGAAATTTATAACATAGAGGAAGAAATATGGAATGATATATACATATCCCCCTTTAAATCCTCAACAAATACAACATTACAATGGTTTCAAGTACGGTTAAACCATAGAATTCTTTCAACCAGAAAATTTCTTCATAAAATAAACATCATTGATAGTCCAATGTTCAAGTATTGTCAAGAAGAGGAAACATTATGCTTTGGTATTGTCTCGAAACCCAATCGATTCTTAATTAGTTGAAAAATTGGCTGTCCAACAATAACATAGATTTACATTTCACAGAAGAATCATTTATATTTAATATTAGTAACACGTTAACACCAGCCGATTTGTACATACTACTTGAAATGAAGTATTATATTTTCTCAACCAAACATTTACAAAGTAAACTGTCTATAGAGGCCTTTAAAAACAGAATAAGAAAATCGTTTAGTATTTTGGAAAGAATAGCAACAACAAACAATGTACTCGAACCATTTGTTAAAAAATGGAGCAAATATAAGAACCTTTTTAGTTAGTTTTGATCTGTAAATATAAGAGACTTCACCCTTCCATTTTGTGTTTTCTGTAATATTCTGGCCAAGGAACTGACATAACGGTCTGATATTCTATATTATATAACGATGAGTGAGATGTGAAATGTGATCATGTGTGGGGAACATAAACAACACAATTTTTTTTCTCCTTATTTATTATAGTTATTTGTTTTACCTTTTCCCCTAAAAAACAGTACTCTTCTAAATAGTGACTTTTTATTACACAAATAGAGATAAAACAACACAAACAAGCTAAATCTTTAAATACAGAATTCTCATATTGAATACAAATAATAGATAATTTTATTATTTATATCACTTGTGTATTGTATAATATTTTAGATGTGTTTGTTTGTAAGGCGTGCGGTGGGATGGTCCTCCCCGACCCACAACATGCCAAATTACGTGGAGAATAAATGGGTCACCATTGGTGACTGAAAAAAAAAAAGAAAAAAAGAAAAAAGAATTGTGACTAGGTCAACCCGATTGCCGGCTCGAAGTCGTATTAGCCAATCAGGAAATGGATGATTTGAAGCGTTCCAAGTAGGTCAATCCGGATGCACGTTGATTCTCAACAGAGTGGGCGTTTGTTATGTTCTTCGGAACCACTGCAAGTCCTTAAGTCCTATACAATAGCCCCGTAGCCCCTGAAGCGTCGTCCAATCTGTGTAGGCTCCACATGCATCGTCCCGTGATGTTGCCATAGGTTCTCCTTGGCACTTGCGGGAGATTGCAGTGACAAGTAGCATCTCGGCGACGGTAGTTTTCAGTAGACGTTTATCACTCGCCCCTCTTTAGGACCACGTTAAAAACATCGTTGGTTAAAAACATATATATAGCATAATATGTTTCCGCAGCGGATTCCCACCATAACCACGTTGGGAAGATTCCAGACAGCAGCACGTGTTGCGGGGTCACCTTGCTTCAGACGGCCGCAACACTTCCTGCCTGTTGTGATTTAAACATATTTTATTGCCAATAATTTTACATACAGGATAATATCCACACATATACAATAGAAATAGTATAATGACAAATGGGTCAGGTAACAAGTTCTACCAACATTAGTTTAAACCCTTCCCAGTTAACATCTTGAAATTGCAAATGCATATGGCTGAGTGAAATAAATTACAATGACAAATAATACATTGAGAGAGATAATGATGAATAGTGAACACAGCCTATGAGAAAGATGAGAGAGAGAGAGAGAGAGAGAGAGAGTGAGAGTTTTCCCCAATCTCTAACTTCCAATCAGTTAGAAAACATTAACGCTTTTAACAGTGTATACAAAGAAGGCTATAAATATCGGACAGGGAAAGCAGCATTCAAGGACGACAGTCAACCACAAACACAAAAACAAACACGCAAACAGACAAACGAAAAGGCAAAAGTAATAAAAAATGCAAACGACACCACAAACATAAAAGGGTTGACAATAGGGTTATTGCCTTGGAACGGTCAGTGGCAAAGTATGCCACTGGGGGTTTAAACCGGTTCTAGGGTGCACCAAATCTCACACTTACCCTACTGTCATCCCATTAAAACAGGACAGTGTAAATAAAGAAATCCCCGCCATGATCTAAACTCTAACCAACAAGGCAGCATCAACAGGCAATATAAGTAAAACACAAATATGCTCGTGTAAATATAATACAAAAAAAACAATAGCCTAGAAAGTCACAATGAAGGTACTCAATGTCTTGGCAGAAGCCAGAGCAGTAAGAGAATACACCATTAAGGGCACGACAAGAAAGAACATGGACAAACATCAAACGCAACCGTCCCAATGGGCTTTAGGTAGGCGTCATCATAGGGTCCACAGCCTGTCCGGTCATCGTACAATTAAAGAGGATAGCATAGTGGCGAACTGTAAAAGGGTCCACCACCAAGCATGCAGTACGTTGCAAAATGATAGGGTCATAACTTCTTTTGATAAACTTTTTAACAAGATTAACAAAGATAGTATGAAAGTGATCATTACCAAGAATCTTACGAAGTTTATAAATCACATCACCATAGAAGTCAGGTTGTGATAGTCCTTGTCGCAGAAGAGTCCTTAAATTACATTTATATTTGGAAAGAAGATCAGGGTTACGATAATAAAATGTTGCAAAGGTTTTACGAAGTTTATGGTAACGGGAACCCTGATTGAGTAACTTTTTAGTTATACAAAGATTACGAATATTAAAGTCCTCAACTCGAGTACAAGCTGTTAAGTACAAAACGAATAAGTTGAGACAGATACACCCCATAAGAAGTTGCTCGGGGAACATCCCCATCCAAGTGGGGATAATTAACAATGTCAAAATTAAAATCATCTCTCTTGTCATAGATTTTGCTAATTATTTTACCATTTTCAATCGAGAGATCTAAATTAAGAAAAGAAGCGTTTTTATCAGATATATTTTCTTTATTAAGCCGAAGTTCTTTAGGATAAATATTATGAACCATAGTTGGAAAGAAAGGGTTGTCAATGTTCAGTATGTCATCCAGATACCGAGAAGTGTCATTAAAAGCTTCAATAACATCTGCCTGGGTATCTGGTGAAAGACTCAACATGAAATCCCTTTCATAGCAAAATAAAAACAAATCTGCGACAAGTGGTGCACAGTTCGTACCCATAGGGATACCAACAATTTGTCTATAAACGGTGGTACAATACCTGACGAAAATATTATCTAATAGGAAGACGAGTGCTTCACAAACTTCATAGAAAGTCCACATAGTATAATTGTCTAAACTGCCGTTAGTGAAAAACGCTTTAATATTATTACATGCCAAAAATGTAGTATTTTCTCTAGCGAATGTTTTTTGAATAAGAGAAATTAGCTTGTCTTTAATAAGATGATGTGGTAAGGTTGTATATAGTGTAGAGAAGTCATAAGTACTTATTGATGAAACTTGACCTTTATTGAAAATTTTATCAAGAACGTCTCCTGAATTTTTAATAGACCAAAATAAATTAATCCCAGAGTTTTCATAAGTTTTATCACAATATAGTTTAACGTGATCTTTAACGGCAGTAAGACAAGAAGTTAAAAGTTTGGAGATGTTTGTTGTGGTGCAGGCACTAGAATTAAACATAAAGCGAGCCTTATACGGATTTTTATGTAATTTACGATCCAGTACATGGTAGGCAGTTTATTTTGCTTATCGCTTACACCAGCCTTGAAAGTAGTGCACCGAGTGATATGTGCGGAAACAACATCATCCTCAGTAGAATTAACTGGAACATACGAATTGGTGCTGCCGAGTTCCAGAGATAAAACATTGACGTAATGTAGGCGTCAAACAATAATTACATTATTAGCTGCTTTTTCTGCAGGAACTAAAACAAATTTATTATGAAACTCCTGAATTCCCGATTTTAGATTACGAAAGGTAAACCTAGGTCTCGGAGGTAGTAAAGAGGGGTTCGCATTATAAAAGTTAATACGTGTATCTATAATTTTAAGAATTGACTTTTTCCAAGTAGAAAGCGAGTTTGGGTCCGCATGTTCTCTACGACACCATTTTATACTAAAATCTTCAATGGAGTGGGCGATCTGGGCACGACAGGCATTAAAATCAATAGTTGAAGGTAATCTATATTTAGGACCTTTCGAAAACAAATGCCGAATACGTTTATCAACAATATCAAAATTACCAGTGATGACATGACCTGCTGGAGCATAGCAACATGTTGATGTGTTGCATTCACATTCCTTAGGAGTATTAAGTACTATATCAAGGTCAGAAACTATTTTGTTGTAGTTGAAAATAATATTTCTAATAGGCTTTTTATACTTGCAAATTACAGGACTTTCGGAATTTTTGAAATATTTTGGGATAGAACCAACTACATGAGTATCCCGAAAAATACTAGGTATGTCAATGAAATCAATACCCTTATTAATATATAGTAGTTTTAGAAAATGCCTGACGTGATCAGGCTCCTTGTCAATATGGGGTCGGAGAACATGTTGTGTGTAGCTTTGAACTATGGAAGCAGTGTTATACAAGGGATCTGTACGGATGATAATTTTGTCGGCTTCCTCGTCGATTAACTTTAGTAAAGAAATAGACAAAGAGGTAAGCCGTGAAAGCATAGAGTGCTTTCCAGACTGTTTAAAAAAAGTATGTAAATCAGCAACTGAAATAATTACACGCGATTTACGTTTGATGTTACCATTACGCCTAAGACCATGAGACTTAGATTTACGCTTTCGAATAGAAAATATAGAAAAAATGTCAATATTAGGATCTTTAGAAATATTTCCTTCTTGATAAATATTTTCATTAAGGCCGAGTGGATAAGGCGTCTGTAAGTTTTTCATCCACTTAAGTTCTGCAATGTGTCTAGCTTTTATTTTGAAGCTTTTAGTAGCACCATTATCAAAAAATAAATATTCAACCGGTTGAACAGTTACGTAATTAAAATTATGACCTGACTGACGAAAGTGTTGGTACAAGTAATTTTTTAACTTTCTAGGATTACTTGCATTATATTTGTGTTCACGAAATCGAACTTTTAAGGATCGACCTGTTTGTCCAACATATTGCAAGTTACATCAACTGATATAGCTCTATAACTTGAGAAATGTAATAAAAACAACAGCAAACACTATAATAGTATTCTTAGAGTGTCGAAATGCGTCGGAGAAACAGACACCTATGTAAACCTATGTGTTTCTCGTATATATGTTTGAACTGCTTCGAAAAGGGATTTATTTTCTCTCTCAGTTATCTGTTCACGACCATAAAGGAGTGTGCTTACATTTAACGGGTGTAACTGGCGAGTAGACTGAAACAGATGAAGCCGATATGCTGAAAATGTGTTACATTGGAAAAAATAGTGTTCAGCATCTTCTACTTCACAGCCGCACTCGCAAGTCGGTGAATCTCGTAAATGTTTAAGGTATAAGTCGTTATTGAGATTGCTACAAAAAAATCCTCATCCTGGCATGTTAAACAGCAAAAAATCTTTGTCCACATAAGTAGTAAGATGGCACTCTTGTTCTAAAAAATACAATGTTAGTAACCTTTTCTTAAAAATTGAGATACTTTCTGACTTTCGTATTACTATTGGCAAGTCATTCCATAGTTCAAGAGAGGAAGGAACAAACGATTTATTGTATATTTCTGTTCTCCTAGTAATAGTAGCGTAGTTCTCGTTATTTCTGAGATTGTATGCGCTGACAACTCCAACTAGCTGTGGGAAAATGTTTGAAATGTAATTTGGAACGGTTCCATTTTTAACATTATAAACTGAAATAAGTTTTTGCATTTTCCTTCTATCAGAAAGTGAAACCCATCCTATTTCGGATATTAAGCGATGTATGGATACTGATCGGGTTAGACCCGTCACAATACGAGCTGCCTCACATTGTAACTTTTCCAAGCTATCTTTTTCTAGTAAAGTACATCCATCCCAAGTAATGGAAGCATATTCCAATATTGGGCGCATATAAGACAAGTATATCTGATTGAGTGTTTTACGCGCTACTTTGTATTTAAGCATTCTCATTAATCCAAGCACCTTTGGCGCAGAAGCAACACTATTTTTTAATGTGTTCGTGCCATTTACCGTTATTTCTCAGTGTTACTCCTAAATGTTTATGATTATCAACAAAGTTTGCGGGACATCGTCTAGATATAAAGTTGGAAGACAATCAGTATTACTTAAGGAAAAGAACATTGCTTCTGTTTTGGCAGGATTAAATTGCACGAGCCATTGCTTTGACCATTCCGTAATCATGAGCAGGTCGTGATTAAGGATTCCTTCCATGTGGTTTATACTAGATGTTGAGACTGATAACGAACTGTCATCAGCAAACAAACGGGTCGTACTCAGCATATTTTCGGCAATATCATTTACATATATCAAAAATAAAAGCGGACTTAAGTCAGAGCCCTGAGGAACGCCAGCAGTTAGTGTTTTAGATTCGGAGGTTGTAGTTCCGACGCGGACTCTTTGAGATCTGTTTGAGAGATAATCAGATATCTAAGCTAAAAGATTGCCATCGATACCATATTGTTTTAGCTTAAACAAAATACCTTTGTGCCAAACACGATCAAACGCTCTAGATATATCATTATATACCTGCCTGTTCGATGTTCTGAACTGGAAAATTGATGACGTGTTATGTAGTATATATATATATAGATGTGTTTATTCAGATAATTCCAATGGGTCATAAGACCCGTGAGGAAACAACAAATACATATAAACTGGACAGCGATAGTGAAATATGTATACAACATTAACAAATAACATAATTAACAGAAAAGTATTCATATGTATAAGGTAACAATTAATACTTTAGCAGTTAATGTTGTTGTTATTTTGCTTTCACCGCAAAATAATGCAGAGAAGGTGACTGAACCATCACATTGAATCGCTAATATGTTCATGTACATATTTATATTAATTTATATATAATATTAGATTTAACTATCGTGATAAATGGAAAGCTTCTAACTAGTACACAAATGTATATATATACATAGTTTGTAATAAACAAATATACACTTATAACGTAAATATGCAACTTTAGAATAACATAAAAAACAACTACAAAAACGTCTATTGTAAATGTATTATTTATATACCATTGATTTTCTAATTTCAAAGGCTTTATATATAAAGACGCTAAGGTTTTGCAGTGTCTTTTTGTTTTCGCATTTGAAAAGTTCTAAAAATTTGATCATGTTAGGTCTTTTCCAAAAATATTTACTTATGTAATGGTTTCTTATTTCATTAAACATGCTACATTCAATAACAAAGTGATATTCGTCTTCAAGTGTATTGCAGACGACACATATTCTTTCATGTATTGGTTTACTGACTGGTTTTTGCCATCTGCCAGCTTCTATTTCAAGGGTTTGAGAGGACATACGTAACTTTGACATTGCCTGTCTAAATTTTGGTATGTTTACGAGTTTTAAATATGGCTTACGATCAAAATTATAATCAACAATCAGTTTATAAAAATTTGCCCTACTGGAATTCTCTAACCTTGAATGCCAATTTTGAATGAAATTATCATTTATTCTTTGTTTTATACAGTATAAAAACAATTTCTTATTGCCAACCCCTTGAAATAACCATGCATGATAAAAACCAAGTGATTCTAACAAGTTTTTTAACAATTTTTCCCAATTCTTTTTATTTGGATATATCTCAGCATCCACTATCATCATATTGTAAACATGGCGTATATACTTATTTTCATTAACGTTCAATATTTTCAGCCAATACGTAATTATTTTAATATATCTCTGTGTTACAAGACTCGTTCTTCCTAATTCGCCATAAATAAAATCGTTTTGTGTTGATCGTTTTATCTGTAATACTCGTTTGCAAAATTGTGTATGCACTCGTTCTATATTTAATGCTGTTACAAATCCCCAAACCTCAGAGCCATAATTTAGAATAGGAACAATAAGTTTTTCGAACAAATCAAGTTTGTGCTGTACAGTGATATCTGTAAATTTGTATAGTTATCTATTTAGTTTAAATATTGCTTTTTGAGCCTGACCAGCTAATGTACATTGTGTTTC
Source organism: Cyrtodaria siliqua (assembly GCA_037043455.1). Lineage (NCBI taxonomy): Eukaryota > Metazoa > Mollusca > Bivalvia > Adapedonta > Hiatellidae > Cyrtodaria > Cyrtodaria siliqua. The sequence goes on along the minus strand of JAWPHD010016126.1, from coordinate 27,197 downwards.
ATGGAAAGCTCCACCTTGAGTAAAAACAATTCCCAGATATGAAAAGATTTAACGATTTCTATTAAATTATCATCATGGGTGAATCGAACATCTCCAGCTAATGGACCAGCCTTCCTAAAAATCATAACCCTTGTTTTCAATACATTTACTTTTATTTTCCAGCGCTTACAGTAATCAAGAAGAATGTCAAATCCTTTCTGTAAACCCTGTGCAGTTTCAGAAAAAATCACAATATCATCAGCATATAGCACAATAAAATGTTTGTTCATATCTACGTCAATGCCATCAAAACCTTTCAAGATAAATTCTTCTTCTTCTATGTCATTAATAAACATTGAAAAAAGTAATGGGGACAAACATTCACCTTAACGTACTCCTAAAACACATGTAAAGTCTTCACTGAGCTTATTTGAAAGCTTCACTCGTGATTTTATATATTTATACATAGACTTGATAATATCTAAAATTTTACCCCCTAATACCTAGTTTGATTAATTTCATCCATAAATTGTCTCTTACTACATAGCCTTTGTAAAATCAATAAAACCACAATACAACTTTTTGCCCGCATTTATCATATGAGTAATAATCCCATGCACAACAAAAACATTATCTATAGTGCTCATATTTTTCCTAAAACTGGCCTGTGCTTCAATATAAACATTGTAACTTTCCGACCAATCATTTAATCGATTGTTCAGCACACGAGTAAATAATTTCCCTAAAGTACTTAACAAAGTAATACCTCTATAATTCTCAGGATTATTAAGACTACCTTTTTTGTGTAATGGTATTATGTAACCGTCTGACCATATTTCCGGAAAATATCCGGTTTCAAAAACTTTGTTAAACAATGGTAAAAGTATATGAATAAATGTATATATAGATATCTGTTTATACAACGAGAGTCGGCAATGTCCGTGGTTATTATCGGATTAACTCGCCAACAACGTTTTATCAATAGACACTAACTAGCAGTTTTCGGGACTTGTTAATTACTGTTTTGGCAACATTTTTCACAATGTCAAAATCATATTTATATGGGTTTGGGTTTGCCGTGTTTGTGACATGTGTTCACTCAGAAATGGAAACGCCATTATACAAAACAGTTTTGTTGACAGACTGAAGGTATCTGACCAAGGCATGATTAAGAAATAAAAGCAGTCGATGATGCTCGGTCGGGAATAATCGGATGATGGGGAATAATCGAAAATTGCCGAATTCTGCGGAACAAACAAGAGCGCTAAATTAAAATGGAGTCTATGACCAAGCGCTACTAATATGGTCAAATACCACTATTGATGTGGGGCTTCTGATTGGTTGAAAAAAGTATAGGTCTATTAGGGCATATAGACAGATTGTAAGGCAGATTCTAATTGGATTAAATTACCCAAATCATAACAAATTCCCATAAAACATCAAAATATTATATTTCCATCACAAAACATATTGATTTAGGATATTTTGACTGAAATTTGCATTTTTCATGGATATAATTGTACTGAGAGTATATTTGCAAAAAGTAAAATTTCTTTACTGCCATTCTGGGGGTGGTCACCTTCTGTGAAATATTAGAGGCTGAAAGCATCACATTACCCCCAATTTGCTGGTCATTTGTGAGTGTCTCTAAGATAGTTCTTTAAAAAAAGTGTTATCATCCGTTCCGATATAGGAATAGGTGTTGTAGGCCAAAAGGCTATAATGGAGGCCTATGGGAAATGCAATAGTGGTATATGACCATATGCCCGAAACCATGGAAAATCGTTTACTGCATTAAATTGTATTTATTGCTTACCTTAATCGTACTTAATACTACTGCTGCTGCTGCTAAAGCTGCAACTAATCCTGTCGTAAATCATAGACAGATACCACTACTATTGATTCTGATGTTTATATGTATACCACTGCTGCTGCTGCTTCTGCTGCTATTACTGCTACTACTACAACCACTGCCGCCGCCGCCGCCGCCACCGCCACAGCCATAATAAAAATCACAATCATCAGCAGCAGCAGCTGTAGGTAGAAGTAACAATTGCTATAAAAAATAGTTGTTGTAATAGTAATAGTAGTAGTAGTAGCAGCAGTAGCAGTTACAGTTACCCCCAATATTCCAGCGCAAAGCAGACTCAAATGTGGACTCCACTACACAGAAAAACTCCACTCCATGTTTTACACAATGCTCGAGATTGACCATAAATAGAGTGCATTATAGAGTCAAGCATTTCTTTATTTTCTATACCAGTTGTTGGTGCATTTGTCCGGTTCAATCCAGTTTACAACGTCATTCGTTCGAATCGATTAAAAACATGCTGGTTCCCTGTTGCCATTACGATATTTTTCATAGACGCAGAGAAGCAGACAACAATCGAGAACCAGCTTAAGAAATCTTCATAACCGTACTAGAACTCGTCGAAGACGCTAGTGAGTAACATTAAGAACTTACGTACTTAATTAAATGGAGAGCTGGAAATTTTCAACCCATGAACAAGAATCGGAATACCAGATAGCTAAACGTAGGACGTTTTTAAAGATAGATTTGGATGCATTGACGAACAATGTGTCCATTTTGAGGAAACTCTGCGCTACACACACAGGTAAGCGTTTGTGTTATAAAATATCATCATGTTTTGTCAATATTGCATCATCGTATCGTAATATTTTTTCACCAGTCAAGTATGGTTTCATTGAGTTGGTTCATTTAAACACCGAAATGGGCGTAGCCCATCGAGGTGTTTAAATTAACCAACGAGATGAAACCATACTCTATTTGTTTTGTTAAAGGGACATATGGCAATCTTGAGTTGTATATCATTGACAGGGGCGGATACAGGATTTCAGCTTAGGTGGTGCGTAATATTTTGGTCAATTTTCGGGTCCGTTTCTAGCCTCATAAAATGGTTGAGTAGTGGATTGATAGGGTAAAAAAATCTGTTTTGAAATAAAAGGATTTAACAATGTGTTAATTAGACCACTCATTAGCCATTATGCGTCGAGCGAAAACAATTTTTATACTGAGGGCGTGCATCGAAATTGTTTGATATTTTATCTACAGTAACATGGACATACATGTATAATCCGGAATTTGCGCCCCCACCCCCTCCCCCTCCCCCCCCCCCCCAACTGTATACGCTAGTGATTTAATTGTCGTGTGTATTAACCGGTTTTTGACAAAGAAAAGGACCATTTTCATAGAAAAGGGCGAAAGGGGTTGGGCGGCACAGACAAGGGGCTGTTAAGGGGCAACATTCCCTATTGGAGGTTTGTCTTATCAATTACACCAGCTATATAAGGCCTGTCAGTTACAGTCAATAACTCTAAAATTAACACAATATGTAAACAACTCTCACTGGATGTAGAGTTTGCAGACGATAGAAAAATGTACTTACAAATCAGTTAGGTGTAAAGTTTTTCAATCTTATGACTCCAAACTACTAGTATATAATTTCTGCTTATTTTATTGGAACTGTGGCAGTTTTTTTAATATTATTAATTCATGTTTTACCCTTTTATTTTCATCTCTAATATCCACTGCACTGTGTATAATATAAAAAAGAATTGCTATGAACTTTTGCAAATGTAATCTGATGACTAAACAGAACTTTACACTGCCAGAAAATATTTCAAGTTTTCAGTGTTAAATGAAAATTAATTGCCAAGCATAGTTGGTTTGGAGAAACAGTGTATATATACTGCAGTACACAAGATATGCGTTTAATTTGGACATAATGTTAGGATGACATTGTGTTGGGAATAAACATACAAAATAAAGCATAACTGTACAAATTATTGTTTAGGAATAGATGATGGAGATAATAAGATAAGGAATTACATTGTATAATTGTATATAGTTATGACTTAAGGAATTACATTGTATAATTGTATATAGTTATGACTAAGGAACATACATCACTGAGCCTGAGGAGGGAATGTTCAATTTTCATGGGTGGGATATATAGAAGTGCATAGTGATGTTTTTTATTCTGATGTGAACATGGTAGGGATGATTTGTTATCTGGACCACATGAATTGTCACAGATCTCAGAGTACTCTACTACAGAGGTTTACACACAATTATAACTTATGTCTATCTCTAAGCCATAAAGCTGAGTGTATGTCGTCTGCTGTAATCACTACCACGTGTAGTTGTGTACACTTCTCAGTTCATAACCCCACAGGCTCCTCCCCTATATTTTCCAATTTCTGTCAGTTGGGTTTAAAAAAAATTGAAACTAGGAATAAGAAATACTTTTTCACAAATATGTTTTTACAAATACAGCTTCTCAGTTCATAACCCCACAGGCTCCTCCCCTATATTTTCCAATTTCTGTCAGTTGGGTTTAAAAAAAAATTGAAACTAGGAATAAGAAATACTTTTTCACAAATATGTTTTTACAAATACACTTGTTTAATATCAGTTTACTTCTGTGCCAAATATTGAATTTTTTTATGAGGTGAATTTTCAATATTTTGAAAAAGGTCTCCCTGATGTAACCATGTATACATTTAAATGACAAACCTGCCCCAGCTCCATCTAGTGGCTTTTATATGGCAATTGGGCCTTTAAATGCACTAGTATACCTTATATTGAATAAAAGTGATACAAAACGATTTATATTGATAATGAACACTATACTGGCTGTATACCAGATATCGTCATTTTATGTTGGTTCTTTAATATATCTAAATCAAAACTAGTCATCTCATAAATATTTTTGCCGGTAGAGAAGCTTACCCATTTGCCGTAAATATTCTGTGTTTACATTTGTTGTTGTTTACATTGTTCCTATTCTCATTAACAAGTGTCAAGTGACCGTTACTAAATATAGACTGAATTGGGTCGGTCGTTTGAGCTAAATGTAGTAGTTACCGTCATGTTCAGTTTAATACCGAAAAATGCATGTTTTGGATGATGAAAACATGTGTAGTTATTAATTGAAACATAAATATACCATTGCATATGAATACACACAAAAAATATCTAGAAAAAAATGATATCTACAATTTAAAATGTTTTTTCAACTGTAGGTATCGGATGTAATTTACTTCACTTCGACGTTCATAATTGAAAGGGAAATAACTGTCCGCATGCTTTTAGTTTTTTTGGGCATGTCAAATTGATTCAATGATTCGGCGTAAAAGGTCAGCTATTTTAAAAGGACATTTTCCTGCATGAGCATGCGCGATTCCCCCGATTGTGTTTTGTTTATTATAATAATAACGGTATTTATATTGGTAAACGGGTTGGTTTGAGAGTGTATGTTAACATTTCTATACTATTTTTTCCTCTTCAATCGTCTGATGATAGTGTGTAGTGATTTGTAAAGTGGGGTCGAAAAATAATCACAACATCGAGCGTTTTATTGATATATAATGACGAAATTTGGTGAATGACGATAACTGGTACACAACCAGTATTGAAAAAGAAATAAAAGAGTTTAGTTTTTATTGGTAATAATATCATTGAATATGTTTTCTAATGCTTTTAAGAAAAGGACGCGGCGGCACAGAAAAGGGCCTGATTCATGCATTATAATTCTTTAAATTGAATAAAAACTGACTTAAAACGGTTTATATAGATAATAAACGCTATATTAAAAAAGAAAGAAATAGTTTTTTATTGGTAATAATATCATTGAATCTGTTTTCTTATGCTATTAGGAAAAGGACGCGGTGGCACAGAAAAGGGCATAGTATATTATATAGAATGGAGTCTTGGAGTGGAGTGAATAATTGGAGTGACCTTGCAGTCAAATTTGGAGAATATTTTGGAGTCTTAATTTTCCTTACAATTACTAACTTTTTAGAAACTAATACAATTACTTGAGGTACTTCATTTCACATACAAAACTGCATGTGTGTATTGAGCTACCCAATTTCAACAACTAATTCCAAAACTAATTAATATGGATGGATTTGCTCTGATGTTGGTGCATGTACGTGTGCGGTCTCGATTGCATCAGTTCAAAATAAAACTCTATACAGTATTTATATCAATATAAATCGTTTTGAATCACTTTTATTCAATAAAATGTATAATAGTGTATTTAACAGGCCCTTTTCTGTGCCGCCCAACCCTTTTCGCCCTTTTCTATGAAAATGTTTAGTCATACCGCTATTAACCCGGTACCGTGGTAGGCCACAAACGTAATAAACCATGGCTGAGTAGACCTATCATTTTAACGTTAAACCTGCTTACATATAAATTAATACATTTTGACTTTTCATTTGTTAACCTCGGAAAACCTGTTTTTTTCTTATTATTTCTACCATAGGTTGAATATATTATTGGTGCAACAGTTAATAATATGCAAAATCAATTTCCTTTATACTATACAGCTAACCAAATATGTAGAAGTTTAAATCTCTGGTCAGCACTAAACAAATTACAGCAGTTTTGAGTAATTATAGATTATACTGTGACATAATGCGATCGGAGTTAAATATTAATATGATCAGTACGGTTGATTCGAAACTGATTATGACATTGAATCAATCAATGGGACTGTTTCTCCGCCCGCCCCTTTTGGTACGCAGTATTCAGAACATTTTTAGAGACTATTCAGTACCCACGGTCATTATTTAGTATTTGGTACGCATACAAATTAGCCTTCCGAAACTATGTTTTCTATGTAAAAAAACACTGTTGAAATCTACAAAAATCGATAGGTACATACATGCCTTCAAACTATGTTTTCTATGTAAAAAAACTGTTGAAATCCACAAAAATCGTAGAACATCGTATTTAGATTTCATGATTGACCACAAACCAGCAAAACAATGAGATACAGTTTTTAAATGTCTCTTATATCACATCTTCATAAAATTAGACGAATAAATAGTAAATTGGTTAATTTTTATGTAGACATTCATGTTAAAGAGTATTCAGTACTGGGGTCTAAAACGAAGGAGTATTCAGTACTCAGCTCTAAATTAGAGTATTCGGTACTCGGGGTGGTGGAGGGAGGGGGGCTTTGCATTATATTGGGCTCTGTATCGTTAATATGGATGGATTTTCTCTAATGTTGGGGCATGTACGTGTGTAATCCGAGCCTTCTCTGACCTAACCAGCCCTTTTTACGATTTTATATATTTCATCTGGCTGTGTTAAAGCCGCAAAAAAAAGTAATTAAAAAAGGCTTTTAGGGTCTGAGAAGGCTCGGATTAGTACGTGTCTCGATTGCATCAGTTTATAATAATCAATTCCTGTGTTTGCTTGATTGCCGTTTACACTGCGGTTACGGTATGTTGGATTTATGAAAGAGACTCAGTGTGTTAACCTATGCTAATTTGACTATTTAACGCACGATAATGCAATGATGTTTAACAGTCGGCGTGACGCATGTACCTAAACAATTTTAGTGCGTAGTTATGGAATTTCGTTCAGTACATTCTCGGTCACTGTATTCTCGGTCACTGTATTCGGTTAACAGGTTACTGCGACACCGAGTTGAAAGGTCACTGGGTCAATCGATATTTCGTTCACCGCAATCTTTATCTGCTGATTGTGTACGTGAATCATTCGTTACTGTACATGACTCCGACAACTTGTTATTCTCAACACATCTCCATAAGACAATGGTGTCCGTGTATCTGGGCTGATCATCATAAGCTTGTATATCAGTAAATCATGAATTGATTTTGTAAGGTTTAACACCTTGGATTGGATGGGATGGGTTTAAAAGCGCGTGACGATACAACATACAATTTCATAAAGCATGGTAACTCTAAAAAAAATTTACATGTCCAACTATAAATATTCAGTTTACCACAACTGAACTAATACAATGAGAAGGCGTATATTCCTTACATAAATAAATTACAGTTCATCACAGTTTCCTTAACATATATCATATTAAATTCGCATGAGTCAAATAAAACAGCTTGCTGTCGGTATGATAAACATATATCATATAATGTGAATATTAGTACAGATATACATGCTAATTAAGGCCCAAAAAAAAGAGGTTTGTTTTCGCTAACGGCTTAAACAAATAATAGGGTAGGTAGGGTAGGTAGGCAAAACTTTTTTTATTTTTTTTTTTTTTTTTTATTATTAATGACCTTATTTTTGTTAATGAAAAAACACTTTTAATATGATAAAAAATACTGGGGAAGGTATTAATACCTAGATAATACATGGTTATGGCCCTTTTTCAATATTTGGTAATGTAGACTGGAAACCCCAGGGGGTCGTGGGTTCAAATCTCACTGGAGGAATATATATATTTTTTTATCTCCATAAGAAACCGTGGTTCATGGGTTCAACTTTTAATTATTATTTATTTATTTTATTTTTTATTTTATTTTATTTTCAATAAAAAAAGTTAGGGTCGGTCGGGTTAGCGGAAACAAACACTTTTTTCTTTTAAGCCTAATCCACCACGGATTTTTAATAGTTATTAATAGTTGCAATTTAACTGCTGACTACTTCAACTTATTTTGTCTACCACAGACTTTAAATAAACTATGACATAGATACCCGTTGTTGAGTGAAGACAAGTTTTAACCAACACTTCACTGACAGTCAAACTACAAGACACGAGTCCCAGGGAGTCCCAGTAAATGAAATCACTTTACTGACGGACCGTATTATCAGTGTGCTTGCATTGTTCACCATAAAAACGTTTCTAAGTAAAATGGTCAATATGCTTTTTATCATAATGATTAATACGTACATAGTTTACAAACATGACATATATAGAGGATCTTAAACGAGTTCCCATTTCATATAAGATTTATGAAACGAGTTATGAATTATTTTAATTTTAACGAGCCTTTTGGCGAGTTAAAATAAAAAAAAAATCATAACGAGTTTCATTTATCTTATATGGAATGGAAACGAGTTTAATATCCTTTTTATCACATAACACTGCAATCAAACTTGTAAAAAATAATTCAGATGGACATAGAACCGCCACGACGTCAGACACACTTTAGCGCCAAAACGTCATAAAATATGTGACGTCGTAACGTAGCGTCTCACACATAACGTTGCGTATAAAAGAGTTCGTGTTTTACCTCTTTACAAAATAGCTGTTTGCGCCAACTTTTTAACAAACCAACAACAATGTTTTGTATAACGTGCATTAGTTTTATAAGCTGTCACAAATAATAAGTTTATGACTCAGATCTGGGTGAATTTGTAATAAATAAAATAGTTTCAGTTAATAAACTTGCGTAGTGTTACAGGTTTAACTCAACCAATCAAAACCGTTCCGGGTTGTATTACACGGGTGTCATACAACAGAATGGGTGTTCGACACTGCTAATTAATAAGGGACGTTATGTGATAAAAGTTTATAACCATGACATATTACATTCAGTATATTTAGAAATAGCTAATTTCTGTATAGTGTTTCGTTTTGAAACTGAAATGCTTTAAGTTTTAAAACAAAGGTACACAGTTTGCGAATATATATCTTGTTTTGTGAATTTAATAATTCCAGAAATTTTATCATATTTGGCCTCTTATAAAAATATTTAGGAATATATTGCTTCCTTGTCATTATGTATGTTTGTCATTCCAACATAACATGGAACTCATCTTCAGGTTTACTGCAAAATAAACATATTCTATCGTTAAAAGGAATTATATTTGGTTTAACCCATCTACCCGCTTCAATTTGCAGCCTATGGGATGACACGACACCCGTAATTTAGTTGATGCTGGACACAGTTTGAAAACATTTATATTATCTAGATATGGTTGATACTGAAATTGTGCAATATGTTTATAAAGTGATAATTATTTGGTGTTTTTTTTTTAGGTTTAGTGTTTTCTCTCTTTGTTATCATTACAAACAGTCTAGAGCGCATTTAAAATGTGTGTGTGGTCATTATTTAGACTTTTGACACATTCTTTACATGACACATTCTTTACAGATATTATAGCCGTTGTCAAGGGTAACGCTTACGGTCACGGGAGTGTAGAACTGTGTAAACACCTGAGAGAGATTGGTGTGAACCACTTCGCCGTCGCGTCACCATGGGAGGGAATTGAGCTGAGGCGAGCTGGAATCGACTCTTACATACAAATATTTGGTGAGTGCTCATCCGTGAAGTCTACAGAAAACGCAATTCATCTGGAAACTAATACATTACGTTTTATAGTATGCCGAAATTAAATGTCTGGAAAAGGAACTAGGTATATTTTGCAAGCTGATAATGCTTTGTGCGACCTTATTTCTACAATCATCATGTCAAGGGTCAGTGCTAAACGATTGTAACTACATATGCATATAGAATGATATACAATAGTTTTGCACTGAACCCTCGATGTGACGTTATTTAAATTAGTTATCCTTTATTGTTTTGATAGAGTATGTATGGTTTGTTCTAAGGTAACGCATGTGAAGAAGATATCCCCGACCTGTTTGACTACAACCTGGTTCCCACCACGAGCACCTTAGAGTTCCTGAAAGCTTGGAGAGGGTGCATACAGGAAAATGAACGCCTCTGCCCGGACTCGATTTACTGCAGAGAATTTGAGGTTTGTTCATTTAACATATTCAACGTTATTTATATTTTTTTGTATATATGGGTTTCCTATTATATAGCCTTAACAGCCATGAAACACCATCGGGGTAATGTTTTGCAATTTTAGAAGCTATATCTTTCACAAACACACACAAACTGTATTCGAATTAATTAGTAAACCTCCCACGCCGTATTAGTGTGTATTATCTTGAATATCCCATTCATTTCAACAAACAGCCGTCCTCCACGTGATTATTAATAAAATCCATGGCAATCTTTACCAGGACAAATACAACCCACCAACAATTGATTTCCAAATACGTCAATATGACGCAACTTGTCTCAGAAGGTCAATAAACCAAGTGCGTTACCATTAGTGATTTCAGAATATGGAAACTTATCTGAGAAAGTCAATATCCTCCAATAATTTCAGAACGAGTTGAGCGGTATGGTAGTGTTGAAGATAGACACGGGCATGTCGAGAAATGGCTGCCTGCCAGAGGAGTTAGATAACCTAGTCACGGTAAGTACTTTACGTTCGACCCTTTGGTGAACTGTTTATTTTGTCATTTCACCTACGTCAAGAACCAATATTGTAGCTGTGAGTCACTGTCTGATATATGTATTAGTAAATAACAACAACAGCGGTTGATCTATCGACAGCTGTTGGATACCTTATACAATTGTGATTGTTTAAAAACGTAGGGTCTGGTGGCATACGAACTATTGATATATACAGTATGTTGATTTGCTAAAATGTCATTTACTTCGACGGATAAAAGCGTGATGTCGTCAAATAGAAATTGAAAACATCGTCGTATGCTATCACCATTAAGTCAAAAGCAAAATAAATCCTACAAAACAACAACAACAACAACAAAAACAAGAATCAGGGCGGTCACGTGCATCGGAGTCGTCTACTCTCGTATCCAGACCGATCCACCGTTTTGACCAACGACCGGGTGATCCAACAACTTAATTATTAAGGGTTTTGGATGTGTGTTAGGGAGTTATAGTTGAGCAACTACACACTGTTAGGAAACAAGTTCATAAATATAGAGAAAAATAATTCTTGAAACAGTACACCTACATACCCCTTCAGGCCATTACATGAAACACACTTTGTTTGTTTGACATTAGATACTCGTGAGGCTAGTGATTTCGGTTACTTTATCTGCATGAAGAAAATCTTTTACAATAAAATAAATAACTAGTATTTTCAAATTAATATTTCAGTTTTGCCAGGACAATCATATCCCAGTTCACAGTATTATGACCCATTTTGCAAGCGCCTGGGATAATCCCGAGTTTACTACAAAGCAATTGGACATCTTTATGAAGGTGGCCAAGAAATACAGGTACGTCTTTATGATGATGGCCAAGAAATACAGGTACGTCTTTATGACGGTGACCAAGAAATACAGGAACGTCTTTATGACGGTGACCAAGAAATACCGGTACGTCTTTATGACGGTGACCAAGAAATACCGGTACGTCTTTATGACGGTGGCCAAGAAATACAGGAACGTCTTAAGTAATAAGTCGACTGATTCTTGCATTAAAACTAATTCAAGATTGGGGATTGTCCCTTAAATAGAGATACTGCATATGCTACACGTCTAGTAAAGCGTTTTTTTGCATGCTTTGAAGCGAAACGGCCATAAAACCAGAATTGTATATGTAATATATATAGGTTATTGTATTTGTATTGGGACAAGTTTTCCCGCATAGCAATATTGCGAGTCTTAAGGAGCGCAATATGTATACGCGGAAGAACGAGTGCATATATCCTAATACAAATATAATAACCTTTTTATTGCATACGCATATTTTAATATAAAAACGAACCATTAGAATACAAGCAAGGTTTTACGCAAAAATAGCTTCCGAGAGACATCAAGTCACGGGTGTTAATACATATTGAAAACAATAAATGTTGTCACGGAGACATAAACACGCCACGACCGTTTTTTGTCTTGCCTTTTCGAAGAAAAAAAGAGACATAGGTGTTGCTTTTCCGGCGGCGGCGTCAACATTCAAGTTTTGCGTTTAGGTCATTTTCTCACAAACTGTATGCACTAGACCTTTCAAACTTTGCTTATAGTTGTATCATAGGTGGTACATCGCAACGCGACAAAGCAAATGTGGAAGTGACCTTCATCCTCCAAGCAAGGGCAGATAACCTTAACATTTTTACCTTCAACTTTGGCATTTAGGTCACTTTTTCACAAACTGTATGCACTAAGACCTTTCAAACGTTGCTTATAGTTGTATCTTGAGTGGTACATTGCAATATGACAAAGCAAATGTGGATGTGACCTTCACCATCCAAGCAAAGGGCAGATAACTTTAATTGTTACATTTACATAACTTTCTCATGAACTAGAATTATGCACTATATGTTTTAAACCTAATTTATAGCTTAATCTTTGGAAGAAAACATATTCTATTTTGACATAGTTGTGTCTTCGGTAGTGCATCTTTTTTTGGATGCCTGGATTTCATCTATGATCTTGACCTACTTTTTGGAGCTGATGATTTTTAGCTCTACATGCCAAAGGCCTTCATTTTTTATCTGATCTTTACCAAACTTTACCAGATTGTCAATATCAATGAAAGCTCGCACAAGTTTGAAAAACAGCCAGATTGGACCAATAACACCGGAGTTATGGCCCTTGATTTAGTTAAAAATGCTATATTTTGCCTCGTTAATACGATAGGGCTTTCACATTTCATCTGATCTTTACCAAACTTTACCAGATGTTTTGCCTTTTTTTTTTATTATTAGTATATATATATATTTTTTTTTTAATAGATGATTCATTATTATTATTATTTTTTAATTTTCTTTTATTATTTGTTTGTTTTAAAAAAAAAATGGTTTTAACGCCGTGTTAGCAGGAAGCATTGCTGTGCCTATTGCATTTTTTTCCCGGTTCGTTGATTTTTGATGGAGTTACGGCCCCTTGACATTTTTTTTAAATTTCTTGTCGGCGCTACTCCTCCTAAACGCCTTGTTGGATCAGAGATCAGCAGAGCTTATGCCATGGTGCGGTGTCCGTCCGTCTGTCCGTAACCTTTTTTTTGTAGCGACTACTTCTATGAAACTACTGAATGGATTTTCATGAAACGTTACAGAAATGTTGCCCATGAAGTCTAGTTGATCCTAGCAAAAATTCATGTTGATATGAAATCCAAGATGGCCGCCAAATCTAAAAAATAGATTTTTAAAAAACAAGTTTGTAGCGACTACTTCTTGAAAACTCTAGTGATATTGATATGGGAGTTTTTCTAAAATGATCAGCATGACATGATGTTGGTCCTTGTCGAAAATCGTTTTGATTCGACGTTAAACATGACCGTCAGCGGCCATCTTTGTTTACTTAGAGTTATTTAGTAAAAACTTGTAGCGACTACTCCCGAAACTACGTGACGGATTTCCATGAAACTTCACAAGAATTTTGCTCTTGATGTCTAAATGATCCTAGCAACATTTCAGGTTGGTCGAAAATTCAAGATGGTCGCCACAGCTAAAAATAGATTTTCAAAAAAACAAGTTTGTATCGAGTACTTCTTGAAAACTATAAGTGATATTGATATGGGACTTTTTCTAAAATGATCAGTATGGAATGATGTTGATCCTTATCGAAAATTATTTTGATGCGACGTTAAATCTTTGTTTACATAGAGTTATATAATGAAAACTTGTAGCGACTACTCATCTGAAACTACTTGACGGATTTTCATGAAACTTCACAGGAATGTTGCCCTTGATGTCTAATTGATCGTAATTTCAGGTCGGCCGGAAATTCAAGATGGCCGCCATGGCTAAAAATAGATTTTCAAAGAACAAGTTTGTAGTGACTACTTCTTGAAAACTATAAGTGATATTGATACGCGTCTTTTCCTAAAATAATCAGTATGACATGATGTTGATCCTTGTCGAAAGTTATTTTGATTCGATGTAAAACATGGCTGCCAGCGGCCATCTTTGTTTACATAGTTATATAATGAAAACTTGTAGCCACTACTCCTCTGAAACTACTTGACGGATTTTCATGAATCTTCACATAAGTGTTGCTCTTGATGTCCAATTGATCCTAGCGAAACTTCAGGTCGGGTTAAAATTCAAGATGGCCGCCATGGCTTAAAATATATTTTCAAAATACAAGTTTGTAGCGACTTTTTCTTGAAAAATATAAGTGATATTAATATAGGACTTTTTCTAAAATGATCAGTATGACATGATGTTGATCCTTGTCAAAAAATAGTTTGATTTGACATTAAACATGGCCGCCAGCGGCCCACTTTCTTCTATGAATGAAATTTCATAACAAGAGGTCAATGACCTTGAAGCTCTACTCATAGGCTTTTGATAGTTAGATCAGCATTCCTGTGAAGTTTCATGAAAATCCGTCAAGTAGTTTCAGAGGAGTAGTTGCTACAAGCTTTCATTATATAACTCTCTGTAAACGAAGATGGACAAATGCCCATGCGAGACTAGACACAGCAGACTTATTGCCCATGATTACCAGGTGAGCGATCTAGGGCCATGCTATCCCTGTTGTTTTTGCAATGTTTTAAAAAAACTCCTGATGGGAATTTTATGTCGACAACCCTTGATATAAGAGCCGTTTTAGCCAGTAGAGCATCCACAGGCCCTCTTGGGCCTCTTGTTTTTAATAGAATGGCATTTTGTTTTTAAACAAATGCACTTAAATGTCATCTCAGCAAACGGCAAACTCGATTGTTTTTAGTTAGTAAAATGTTTACAAACTTTCATTTAAGCATCATTGACCTTTTTATTTTTAAGTTCAGCCCCCGTTAGGTGAGACATGTGAATCCACGGATTTTTTGTTCTTACATTCTATTTTTACCAAGCATTTTACCTTCTTACCAAGCATTTTGAATCAATGTGGGCGACCTCTCCTTTTTTGTTCAAATACCTTGACATGCCTTACATATTGATTACCATTCACCCTTGTAACGCGACGTGCTAGAAGTACACATCAGCACAGAAATACAATTGTTCATATGTAAGGGATACGTGTGCGTTAGTGTGTGCATTACAACACATACAAACTGTTCACTGTAACCACGTGTTATAAGATTGCGTTATCAAAGAGTGAAAAATATAAAGCAAATGTTGCTACCTTACCATTAGCAACATTGAAAACCATAATAATGAAAATTAAAAAAAAAGAAAAGAAAAAAAAAGTAAATCAGCAGGCTTGAACTTTTCTTACCCTGGCACTAACACGACGCCTTAGTCAACTGAGCTACTGAGGCCAGTGAATGTTTCATTGCGAATATACATATAATAATAATAATGACTACATGCTACATTTCAATAGACTGGTTTACGAAGACGTCATTTCAGCAAGTGAAACGGTAACCTTTCGGCATTACAACCCCGTGTGGTTGCCGGGGTAGAATACAACCACTGCAAATCCCGCTAGACTCAGAGGGGTAGGACCCCCTTCATGTTCATTTTGTCTTTTTTTTTTATCATGCTCATTAAAAGTCTTCTTCATGACACCGCATATGCAAATGTGGAAACGTGGCTCCATCGTAAATGGAGTGTCTACAATAGAATTTGCAGCAACTCTGCAGGTTAGAAGGTTCTAGGCCCATTCTCCATATTTTATCTAGATGTAAATGGAGGATGAGCCTGGCATGTTCATCCCTGTTTGGCGCCATATAACCTTTCTTGTGTTGGTGTGCCGTAAACTCCCAATTCAATTTAATTCAACATTACAAAATATGTGTTTATAGCATTTAAGATTTTCAGACGAGTTCTCTAAGAATTCAAGTTGCAAAGCATGCTTATTGCCACTTACATGAGTCACAGTCTGTTAACCATAGACAGATATAAAACCCATATAAGGGTCAGCTGCCTTTGGCGGCTGAAAAACAATAGGTTTTAACATTTCATTTTCATCAAAAACATTTATTTGAAACAAACATACTGTCGTAACAACGTTGGCTTTTTTTCACAATGAAACAAAAAATACTATTATGTTTACATCACATGACAAGCTTCCTGTGACATGAACTTCGAAATGTATTAATCTCTAACTAAACGAGTATGCAAAGTAGTAGTTCCAGTACAAGGATTTTATAACGCGTCGTATTCCACGTCAATATGGGCGAATATTGACGTTTCCTGTTGCATTGAAAGTAAACGGAGCTTATTAATAATTATCACATAACGTCCCTTGTTAGCAGTGTCGAACACCCATTTAATATTTTGTTGTATGACACACGTGTAATTCAACCTGGAACGATTTTGATTGGTTGAGTTAAACCTGTAACACTACGCAAGTGTATTGACTGAAACGTTTTATTAATTACAAATTCACCCAGATCTGAGTCATAAACTTATTATTTGTGACAGCTAATAAAAATAATGCACGTTATGCAGAACATTGTAGTTGGTTTGTTAAAAAGTTGGCGTAAACTGATATTTTGTAAAGAGGTAAAACACGAACTCTTTTATACGCAACGTTATGTGTGAGACGCGACGTTACGACGTCACATATTTTATGACGTTTTGGCGCTAAAGAGTGTCTGACGTCGTGGCGGTTCTATGTCCATCTGAATTATTTTTTACTTATTTGATTGCATTGTTATGTGATAAAAAGGATCTTAAACTCGTTCAAAAAAGGCTCGTTAAAATTAAAATAATTCATAACTCGTTTCATAAATCTTATATGAAATGGGAACTCGTTTAAGATCCTCTATGTATGCAATAATTATATTTAATGTTGATTTCATTGTGAACATTCCCACGATGTTACGACAATATGTTGCTTCCAAATAAATGTTTTTGGTGAAAATTAAAAATTAAACCTATTTTATTTTTCTGATTTAAAAATGTGTATACAATAAAAAGGTTTATTAGATTTATATTGGGATATATGCACTCGTTCTTTCGCGCATACGCGAAAGAACTCGTGCATATATCCCAATACAAATCTAGTAACCTATAATTATGCTGCGCACTACTGATTATTATTGTGCGTCAATTTTCCATTGAATGCAATGGAAATGTACATGGTAAAATGCTATCGGTAATTAACTAGGCTGTTCTCAGTTGTAGTTACAAAGCGTGCTTTAACCTTTATGACAATTTCGTTTACTTGTTTTCAGGGAACGTGGAATAAAACTTCATTGTGCAAACTCTGCCGGTACGTTGATTGGTTATGGAACAGATCTCGACTTTATCCGACCCGGAATCGCCTTATACGGCCTTCCACCAGGTGTGTATTTTGATATAAGCTCCTTTTAATTTAAACTGGCTTTTTAAGATTACTAAGAATTAAATAAAAATGTTGAATTTTCGTAAAACGTGATTATTTCATAACTGCAGTATCTCTTGATTTTTTAAACATTTAATCATATGTTGATATAATGGTATTTTGTCAAGTTTAAATTATTTACGGACATTTCGTCCATATTTGATTCTTAGACTGTTTATCATGCAATAATAATAATAAAAAGAAAGCTTGATTTTCAGCCTTGCTGTTGATTGAAGACATATGACTTCTACAAAAATGCAAACTAGGCCATTATATCACACACTGGAATCAAACGTTAAATATACTCTTCACATTGTCATCCCCTGGTCTTTTCCCTGGGTGGTCTATATCAAAGTGTCTTGAACTAGTATCCTTTTTACAGATATTTCCACCTGAAGAACCAATTTGTTTAATCATTGATGTTGATCACAAAGGTTCTACTATTCGACAGTGCACCGCGCATACCGGAAACGGAACTGCCGTCGTATTTGTGTTGTTACACATAAATTTGGATTTTGTGAGTATGAGAGTAGGTATATGAGCGTGCTGAATGGTACGTTTTTTTACTCTATTTTTTTATAGTTTGGAATATGCTAACAGAAAGCATGTTAAAAGTATGTAGGTAGATTGTACACGTTCTATTTAGCATATCATGTTCGAAATATTCAATAATGTTATTTCCCTTTTTTTTTAGATACAACTGAAAGCGCTATTGATATGTACAACGATCTTGGACTTCGACCGATACTGTCATGGAAGGCGAGGCCCAACCTAGTTAAAACATTGATGGAAGGACAAACAGTTGGATACGACAATACATACAGGTGACAAAGCATATCAGATTGAACCTTTTACCTTGAACGTTATAAAAATGACACAAACTTGGCGGCGTAGATCAAAGCTTGGCCTTTCATATATTGAGGATCTTAAACGAGTTCCCATTTCATATAAGATTTATGAAACGAGTTATGAATTATTTTAATTTTAACAAGCCTTTTGGCGAATTAAAATTAAAAATAATTCATAACGAGTTACATAAATCTTATATGGAATGGGAACGAGTTTAAGATCCTTTTTATCACATAGCATTGCAATCAAATAGTAAATTAATTCAGATGGGCAAAGAAACGCCACGACGTCAGACATACTTTAGCGCCAAAACGTCATAAAATATGTGACGTCGTAACGTCGCGTCTCACACATAACGTTGCGTATAAAAGAGTTCGTGTTTTACCACTTTACAAAAGAGCAGTTTACGCCAACTTTTTAACAAACCAACAACAATGTTTTGTATAACGTGTATTATTTTTATAAGCTGTTACAAATAATAAGTTTATGACTCAGATCTGGGTGAATTTGTAATAAATAAAATAGTTTCAGTTAATAAACTTGCGTAGTGTTACAGGTTTAATTCAACTAATCAAAATCGTTCAAGGTTGTATTACACTACACGTGTGTCATACAATAGAATATTAAATGGGTGTTCGACACTGCTAACAAGGGACGTTATGTGATAAAAAACAATGTTAAATGTCGCATTCTCAAGAGCGGATAAGGAGTAAACTAGCGTTTACGAACAACAAATAATGAAAAGGTTGTGTTTCCCATCGCAGAATTAGGCTACGCAGACATTCGTCTAAATAAAACAAAACAAATACATATCCCACGTAAATGATTATGTTGAATGTGCGCTTTGGTGTTCGTGGAATAACTACAAATACAGCACATTATGTCATGTGCACACTCAAATTGATCAATCTCTACCCAGAGTTGTCGTTCTTTGCATACACATACACCTCTGTCAACGTCTCAGCAAATACCAAGAGTCTTGGCAAACGATGGAAATGCAAAATTTCTTGATGGTACTAATATTTATCTGAATTAACTTGATGTGAAATGCTTAAATTACAAAAGAAAACAAATTTTCGGCTTGAATGTTTTAAATATACAGTCAATTATGTTCAGAATTATATTGCGGTAGAATAAAGGTTTGTACTTTGGCATATCACTACGCCGTCAAAACATCAAAATAGGAACCACCAAATCGTTCCATACGGTTATAGTACAGCGTTTTGCTTACCAGCACTTTCCTACCTTAAACCTACCTCAAATAATTTGCTAACCTAAAATATATAAAAATGTAGAAAATAAGCTGTGTTTCTTTCGAATGTTTACATATCAATCAGCAACCGATAGTTGGTGGTGTCACGGTGTTGAAGTTCTGTTCGCCATTTGGATATTTTAGCTATGGTCATGTGACAAATTATCATGTGATTGCATATTACTTTCTTAGAAGTTGACGGAGGTCAATGTATTAATGGCCTCTGGGAGAGATTGTTAATTGATATGTAATGACAATTATTATCATTTGCAGGTGCGAGGAAGGAGTATGCATCGCAACCATATCGGTGGGTTATGCTGACGGTTACAACAGATTGCTGTCTGGAACAGGAATAGTAACGACTGAGAAGGGTAGGAGCATACATTATCACACTTGTGCATATCATTATTTATTCGGAACATCAAGATGATACTCAGTTAATACAGAATTCTTAACTTATTAAAAAAACAAAAGTCGGTCAAATGTTGCAATACATATTTGTTAAATACTATGTTGATATACGTTTTTACCAAATTGTTTTACCAAATTCTAAATAACTAATTTCGTTTAACAGGAGTGGAATGTTCAGTGATCGGACGAGTGTCCATGGACGCCATTTCCGTCAAACTTCCAGTTGCCGAGGAGAAGTGTCGAGATTTTTACATCATAAAGGACGACTTTGAATCCATCAACTCGGTGGTCAAACTTGCTCAACAGCTCCGGACCATCACGTACGAAGTGACCACTAGTTTGGCGGCTCGACTAGCGCGGGTATACACGAAGAACGGAAAAGCATACTTGGGCAGAGTTTATTGATCAGCCTTTGTCCAGAATTCAACACGTCTGGTTTGATAATCCCAACTCGGCCAACTCGGCGGATAGACGGTGTCACGCGTCATCTTCAGGAAAAAACAGGACCAACCACTCATTACCCGGGAGGAGTCTTCCCATACCCACAGTCTCAGGGTCGGTGCATGAGATGTGGTTCAGCCCGTTTCATTGTTACGCACTACACTTATACAGTGCAAATGTTATATTGTTGCAGAAACCCTTTACTGCCAAATAACACGGTATGCCTCGTCGATAAGAATTATATTGACTGCATATTTCAGTTTGCCGTTTATATAATCGAATCCTTTTGATATTAGCACCAACTGTTCTAAAAACATTTATGTTGGTGCCAGCCTGAAAGCATATGCATTTAATAACGGACTTTGTCGCACAAGTTGCGATTGAAATGTTAACAAATTAATACAGCCAGGTGGATTTAGATTATTTATATGAGAGGTAACTTGAAAGTTGTGGATATGCGATTGCCAAATATTAAACTTGTAATTTCGCGGAATTTATGTTAAATATGCGAAAGAACAATTCTTTAATATATATGTTAACACAATTATTTTTTAAGCAGTATGTTGATTGTTAATAATGATATTTTAACATGTAATTTCCTGAATTGATGTTAAATATGCTATGGAACAATACTGGTATACACATTCATATTGAATTATTTACATATACGAGATCGTACAGATCGGTAATCACAATTATTTTTTTAAGCAATCATGTTGATTGTTAATATTGATGTTTTAACATGTAATACAATATCTGACATGCCATGTCATATATAGCATTTTACATTTATTTTATTAATTATTTAATGCGAATACCATATTTTAAATGTAAACGTTGTGTTTTTGTGTATATAATTTATTCTTTATACGTAGTAAATTGAACTGCTGTCATGTTGATAGCATACAAGAATTGAGGAAGTGTCGATTCTTACGGATGGCGGGAGGTGTACAATACTGGTTCTACCCAGGAAAGGTGGGTGGTCTGCCTCCGAGAAACCTCAGTTGATTTGTTCTCATATACAAACAATCACCTTTATGTTAAACTATTTTAACAGTGAATGCATTAATGTACAGAATCAAAAGAATATTTTTTTTGTATTTATACATATGTTTGCATCCAGCATTATTGTTGTTAAAATGTTAATTTTATCCTCGATGTTTATCGTGTCGTAACTTGCCATTATATGTTACAAACGACTATTGTTAAGTTTGTTTTAAAAAAATAATAAAAAACAACAACATAACGAAAGTTCTCTACGTTTTTTATTTCGTATTGGTAACGCAATTCGCTATACACAGTACGGTACTCACCGCTGACAGCTGTACAATGTTTCTTTTTTTCTTTAAGTGATACATTTCATTACGTGGTCCCGCCTTAATTTCGTTAAGCGATGGGAAAGCTTATATTAGCAGGATTTTATAACGGATATTTCGACAACAAAACACGTTTTTATAGAAAAAAGGTTTACTGAAAAAATGTTTACCTATTAAATGTTTTAATTTTAAAATATACAAACGTTACAAACCGAAATTAAGGTTTTATTTCATACCCCGAGCCAACCCCGTTTTAACTTCTTGGAGAAGAGGTTGGATGGGGTATGAAAGTCAATACTTGGACGACGTAATGTTCATTGCAATTTTTTTAAAATTCAATTTATTCAGTGTTTACACGTATGGACGGCTGGTCTCTATCTTCCGATACCTTTTATCTAAACGCCTTCTTGAGGCTGATCTGAAATCTAGAATGTCTTCTTTCTAAGGCAAAACGAGCTAATGAGACAGTTCATTCTTGTTTTGACATTGATAATGTCCAGTTACACTATTAAAGAGGAGTTCAGCGTGTTCACACGTTTGCTACTTCATATTTTAACTTGAGTTGTAGATTTGTTTTAATTAGATCGCGGGCGAGTTGGACAATGAACAAACTCGACTAGTACATTCGAAACAATTGCTCTTGAAAGTGCCAAAATATTAGGGATTTTAGCTCGTCTTCTGATTTGCACAACATTTGATTTGAAGGTGTGTTAAAAACTAAAGAAGGAACAAAACAGACATTCGTTACAGAGTAATTGACCTTGATTTAGTATGAACTGCGAAAGGTAAATGAGTTCGAACTTTATTGTATAAATGGCTTGTCTCGCACATACTTTCGGTTTGTAGGTCAATGCTAGGCTTCTGTCAAAACTCATTAACTTCTTGGGGCTATTTCATTAACACACACATGGGACCCAAGGAATGCACTTTTGAAACTGAGCACCCACCCATAGATCCAAACTGAGTTTAAAGAACAAACATTCAGGTATTGTCAGTAGATGTTTATTAATTTGTCTTCCTGGGGTCCCGGGTATGTTTTGATGGAATATCTTTTAGGATAATGACATTATCAACAGGCTGCGTGTTGCGATTGCGTGTTCAAGGTCCTTGTGAAGGTCGTGCAACTGTGCCCGTTATAACTTGACCATTGCAGATTAGACGAAGCTGTGCGTTACGTATTTTCATATGCCGCCACAAATGCGAAAAGTAGCCCTTGTCCGTACGGACGTTCGTTCAGGTGTTTGGTTAAGTCCAATTTCTCAGATACCAGAATCCGCAAAGCTTTCAAATGTTACATATGTTTATATCTACATGACATCGGTATTTTCATGTCAAAAGTAGGTAAATGTGAATGGCCTGAGCCAGCTTTTTGCACTTCGTTTTACATTCATTAAAGTTTCATTACTCGGATATAAAAAGCCGTAAATCTTTCTAACTTCACACACACGTCCATCTACATAACAACGATATGCTCAAACGAATACACACGACATCAGCATGACTACAATATGTTCATATAATACGCAGGTCGCTATAAATGACCTACATCTACTTCTCCCAATTTGTTTTTGGTTAAGTCCACTATTCCGAACGCAAAATCCATTTAGCGTTCAAACTTCACACTCTATTACTAACATCTACATGACAGAAAAACGTTCCTGCCAGCAGTATCAGGAGGTCATTGTGGATGACTGACCTACTTTAGGCATTTAACCCCTTCGCACACACTATATATAACAACCCATTTTTCACACAATATCCTATACATTTTTAGCATATTTTTTAATAATCGACCATCTCATTTCATCGATTGTCGCTCACAATATGACTTATTTTTGTGTCGATGTGTCGATGTGTCGTAAAACACCATTCATTCACTAACACAATAACTACCATTCATCTTTCAAACTTAAAACCACCAATTTATATCATTAACACATTTACATGAGAGCAATATGTTCAAACCATACTTATCTTGTGGGGCGTATGTTTATTCATACTTTTTGTGTCGAAGAAAATGCGATACGTAGGGATCACTTTGTCGTCCGTCTGTAAGTCCGTCACGAAAACTTAACGTTGGCTATACCGTTCTCATTTCTTAATATTTCTTCATCAAACTTTCAATATATACTCATCATGACAACATCGACATGACCATACTAACATATAATGGTCAAGATCACACTGAAGGTATTATATGGATTAAATACTTTTTTTTCTTCACGAAAACAACGTTGGCAATAACTTTCTCATTTTTTTATATTTCTTCATCAAACTTTCAATGCATACTCATCATGACAACGTCGAAATGACCATACTAACATATAAAGGTCAAGATCACACGGAAAGTCATTATATGAGTTAAATACTCCTTATTTTTATTCACGAAAACTTAATGTTGGGTATTACTTTCTCATTTCTTGATATTTCTTCTTCAAACTTTCATTATATACTCATCATGACAACGTCGACATGATATACTAAAATATAAGGGTCAAGGTCACATTGAATGTCATTATGTGGTTAAATACTATTTTTTTCCTTCACGAACACTTAGTCAGGCCAGCTTGTCAAGGTCATTGATCTGGGTCCAGAAAACCTTGTTATACTGACAACACTCGTGGAACACCCGTCTAGTTTATATATCACAGTAGCGTTGCATGTGCAGCGTGGCGGCAGCGAAACATCTCCCCTGCTTGCAATCAGAACTGTTATTCATTCTGATCTTTGAGATCGATGAGCCCGCTATTTATAGACATCGGTGGTACATTCTCAAATACTTCTGTTTTCTTACTTGAATTTTGAATAGGTTGTTCCAATACTTTAGCCTTTAAAGGTTAATCGCAAAGTGAAATTTAAAAATCCGGATGCAACCTTTATTCTCCACGGAAAGGCAGATATACATTCAACGTTTCGGTCACTCTCAAGAACTGTATGCGCCATATTTTCAAACTTTGATTATAGTTGTATTTTGGATAGTACATCGCAACGTGACATATAATATGTGGATGTGACCTTTACCCTCCAAGCATTCGGCCAGCAGAGCTTATGGGATGGTGAGTTGTCCGTCGTCCGTCCGTCGTCCGTTAACGTTTGCCTTGTGAACACTCTAGGGCCTTTATTATTAATCGGATCTTTACGAAACTTTGCCAGTGTCTTTATTTCAATGAAAGCTCGGTCAAGTTCGAAAACCAGCCAGATCGGATTAATTTCACCGGAGTTATGGCCCTTGTTTTGCTGAAAAATGCCATATTAAGCCTTGTGAACACTCTAGAACCTTCATTTATTATTTGATATTTACCAAACATGCACAGATTGTTAATATAAATGAAAGCTCGGACAAGTTCGAAAACTAGCTAAACTGGGTCAGTAACACCAGAGTTATGGCCTTTGTTTTTTTCTGAAAATGCCATTTTCTACCTTGTGAACACTGTAGCACCTTCATTTATTATTTGATCTTTACCACACTTGCAAAGATTGTTAATACCAATGAAAGCTTGAACAAGTTCGAAAACCAGCTAAATTGGGTCAGTAACACCAGTGTTATGGCCCTTGTTTTTTTCTGAAAAATTCCATTTTCTTCCTTGTGAACACTCAAGCACCTTCATTTATTATTTGATCTTTACCACACTTGCAAAGATTGTTTATACCAATGAAAGCTTGAACAAGTTCGAAAACCAGCTAAACTGGGTCAGTAACACCAGAGTTATGGCCTTTGTTTTTTTCTGAAAATGCCATTTCCTACCTTGTGAACACTGTAGCACCTTCATTTATTATTTGATCTTTACCACACTTGCAAAGATTGTTAATACCAATGAAAGCTTGAACAAGTTCGAAAACCAGCTAAATTGGTTTAGTAACAGCAGAGTTATGGTCCTTGTTAATTCCAAAAAAATTGCAATTGTCCGCCTTGTGAACACTCTAGCACCTTCATGTATTATTTGATCTTTACCAAACTTGCAACGATTGTTAATATCAATGAAAGCTTGGACAAGTTCGAAAACCAGCTAAATTGGGTCCGTAAAACCAGAGTTATGGCCCTTGATTATTCTAAAAAATGCCACTTTCTGCCTTGTGAACAATCTAGCACCTTCATTTATTATTTGATCTTTACCAAACTTGCACATATTGTAATTATCGATGAAAGCTCGGACAACCTAAAAAAACAGCTAAATTGGGTCTGTAACTCCAGAGTTATGGCCCTTGTTTTTGAAAAATGCCATTTTATGCCTTGTGAACACTATAGCACCTTCATTTATTATTTGATCTTTACCAAACTTATAAAGATTGTTAATACCAATGAAAGCTCAGATACGTTCGAAAACCAGCTAAACTGGTTAAGTAACACCAGAGTCATGGCCCTTGTTTGTTCTAAAATATGCCATTATATGCCTTGTGAACACTCTAGCACCTTCATGTATTATTTGATCTTTAACAAACTTGCACAGATTGTTACTATTAATGAAAGCTCTGACAAGTTTGAAAAGCAGCTAAATTGGGTCCGTAAAACCAGAGTTATGGCCCTTGATTATTCTAAAAAATGCCACTTTCTGCCTTGTGAACAATCTAGCACCTTCATTTATTATTTGATCTTTACCAAACTTGCACATATTGTTAATATCGATGAAAGCTCGGACAACCTAAAAAAAACAGCTAAATTGGGTCTGTAACTCCAGAGTTATGGCCCTTGTTTTTGACAAATGCCATATTCTGCCTTGTGAACACTTTAGCACCTTCATTTATTATTTGATCTTTATCAAACAGGCACAAATTGTTAATACCAATGAAAGCTTGGACAAGTTTGAAAACCAGCTGGAGTTATGGTCCTTGTTTATCGTAAAATAATGTCATTTTCTGCTTTGTAACACTCGAGCACCTTCATTTATTATTTGCTCTTTACCAAACCTGCACAGATTGTTAATAACAATGAAAGCTCGAATAAGTGCGAAAACCAGCTAAATTGGGTCACTAACACCGGAGTTATGGCTCTTGTATTGCTGAAAAATGCCATTTTCAGCTGCCTTGTGAACCCTCTTGCACCTTCATTTATTATTCGATCTTTAACAAATTGGCATAGATTGTTAATAGCAATGACAGCTTGGATATGTTAAATAAACAGCTAAATTGGGTCATTAACACTAGAGTTATGGC
>JAWPHD010016125.1:0-51488 GCA_037043455.1 Cyrtodaria siliqua | reverse complement strand
GCTGATAAGTCCCCACCGAAACGGAGAGACCTCCCTATGCGAGTTGTCATCCTAAATTGCCAATCTGTTAAGACTTGCGGTAAACCTGCCCAGCTAAACAACCTGATCTCTTCTCTACAGGCCGACATCATTATTGGCAGTGAATCATGGCTTAACCCGAATATAAAACCCACTGAGGTTTTTCCACAGGGTTTCCAGTATTACCGCCGAGACAGACCAGATGGTAAAGGTGGTGGAGTGTTTTTACTAATATCAGACCAGTATGAGAGTAATGAACCAGAGGAGCTGAAGGTGACCGACAACGACGACTGTGAGCTGGTTTGGGCTAAGATCAAGGTTACGGGAAGTAGTGACCTATACGTCGGCTCCTTCTACAGACCACCGGTCAAGACAAATCCAGAGTACCTCGCCAAACTCCAGTCATACATAACAAGAATACCCACAAACAACGGGGCCCATTTATGGCTTGGTGGAGACTTCAATCTGGCAGATATTAACTGGGAAGACGAGAGTGTAAAGCCTTACTCCAGCCATGGAACTCAATGCAACCAGTTACTGACTCTGACAAAGGATGCTTTTCTCGACCAAGTCGTAGAAGAACCGACTCGCATTACAGAAACAACTGCGAACATACTTGACCTTTTCTTCACGAACAACCAGACACTCATTAACAAGATTGAGGTGATTCCCGGGATTTCAGACCACGAAGCAGTCTACATAGAATCCAGTCTTCGCCCAATGAGAGTCAAGGTACCACCAAGGAAAGTCAACATGTATAAAAAGGCCAACTACGATGGGATGAGGGAAGAACTTAGAGCCATAGAAGAAGACTTTGTCAGCACATCCAGTACCAAGGACATTGAACAACTTTGGACTGAGTTCAAGGAAAATATCCACACACTGATGGTAAAATATATTCCTACCAAGTTGCTGCGAGGAAACAAGACCCACAAACCTTGGATCGACAAGAAGGTCAAGACCCTCATACGCAAAAGGAACAAGCTGTTTGCGAGGAAAGTAAAGTCCAAGTGTGCCAAAGACATCAGGCTGTACAGAGAGACAAAGACTAATCTTCAGAAAGCAGAGAGACAGTCATACTGGAGGTACATCGAGACAATCATTGATGTCGGAAACACAGCAGGCCAAGAGGACAGACCCAACAAACAGAAACGGTTCTGGTCCTACATCAAATCCCTGAAGAAGGACAGCAGCGGAGTAGCCCCACTGAAAGAAAATGGGAAGTTATACGCCGATGCCAAAGACAAGGCTGACATACTCAACCGCCAGTACCAGTCAGTATTCACCAATGAGGACATAACTGATATGCCAACACCAGCAGGGGCACCATTCACTCCAATGTCAGACATAGTGGTCACCATAGAAGGGGTTGCAAAGCTCTTAAAGAAGATGAACCCAAGCAAAGCCTGTGGACCCGACCAGCTTCCTGCAAGGATCTTAAAAGAACTAGCCAATGAAATTGCACCATTCCTGACGGTCATATTCCAAAGAAGTCTACAGCTTGGAGAGATACCAAATGACTGGAGGATAGCAAACGTCACGGCAATCTTTAAGAAGGGAGAAAAGTACAAGGCCAGCAATTACCGTCCAGTATCCCTTACAAGCATTTGCTGCAAGATACAGGAACATATCATAACTAGTAACGTCCTCAAGCACCTTGATGCCCACCACATACTCACGGACTGCCAGCATGGATTCCGAGCCAGAAGGAGCTGCGAAACACAGCTACTAACACTAGTTCATGAACTAGTCACAGCCCTCAACAACGGAGTCCAACATGACTTGATCATCCTGGACTTTTCCAAGGCATTTGACAGAGTCCCTCATGAACGTTTGCTGAGGAAACTAGCCCACTATGGAATAAGAGGCAGCACACTGATGTGGATCAAGGCATTTCTATCGAAAAGAGAGCAACAGGTCCTAGTAGATGGCGCCACTTCAGACAGTGTGCCAGTTATTAGCGGAGTACCTCAAGGCACGGTATTAGGCCCACTGTTGTTCCTCATTTTTATAAATGACCTTCCAGACAGCGTACATTCAAGAGTTCGCCTCTTTGCTGACGACTGTATCTTGTACAGACCAATCAGAACAAGACAAGACAGTGTTGACCTCCAAGATGACCTAGATCGACTCGCCGAATGGGAAAGTATATGGGGCATGGATTTCCACCCAGACAAATGCAGCACCCTCAGAGTCTCTAGATCAAGATCACCGGTAGCCTCTAACTACACACTGAAGGGTCACGTCCTAGAGACCACGGATTCGGCAAAGTACCTCGGGGTGGAGCTACAAAAAGACATGAATTGGAGCCTCCATATCGACAAAACAGTCAAGAAGGCGAACAGTACACTAGGATTCTTGAGAAGGAACCTGAGGATTTCCAACGAACAAACAAAGTCCTCGGCATACTTCTCACTAGTAAGACCCACCCTAGAGTACTGTTCTACTATTTGGAGCCCTCACACCCAAGAGCACATCAAGAAGGTAGAGATGGTTCAGCGTCGTGCAGCACGGTATATCACTAACCGCTACAGGAACACTAGCAGTGTCACATCTATGTTGGAGCACCTAGAATGGGAGACTCTGGAGTCGAGGCGTACTAAGAGCCAACTCACCATGCTCTTTAAGATTATTCACGGGCTAGTGGACATACCAGCATCCGAGTTCCTGACACCTGCATCATCTCGCACCAGGTCCAATCACTCTTTGAAATTTAGACAGTTATCTTCTTCCAGCGACTATCTCAAATTTAGTTTTTTCCCAATAACAGTTTGTCGTTGGAATAGTCTACCAGCCACTGTGGCTGAGGCTCCTGATTTGGTATCTTACAAACAGGAGCTTTCCAAACTTTCATTCTAAACCCTGTCCCAGTTGATTGTTTGTTAGGTTCTAGTGATTCTCAGTGCTATGCTGGTTGGGTGAATTCCCAGGGGCCGCTACGGTAGCCAGACAGGATTGATGATGAAGGCCTATCACGCAATTAGCGACTAAGAATATCTTCCTTCTATCTTTCCTATCCATTTTTAGTCATTTTTTCTTCTCACTTTAATTCATTGTTAAGTATATTTGATATTAATTAATGCGCAACCAACCCGCGTTGTAATCGTCAATTGTGACGGAAACGTGTACCATACAGATACAGATACAGATAGAAAAATCTCTAATTGTATTTAATTCTTGCACTTGTTGTCAGTTTGGCATAATTTGGAACAAAAACAAATCTTGTAAACTACATCATTTGTGTCATTTTAGGCTCCACATTTAATAGTGACTATGATTAAAATGCAGATTGTGCTTTACATGTTGTCCATGTATCATAAATGGGTAAAAAAAATAATTTTTGTTTCAGTGTATAAGGCCAAATAAAATTATACCTGTGTTTACTGTAACATTGCTGAAAAAATAGGGTAGGTAGGTAGGCATTTTATTTAATTTTTTATTTTTTGGCGAAGTTACATTTAAGGTGGCGATGAGCTTTTATGAATGGGAAAATGTGGTATTTTAAAAACTACAATAGATAACAATATGAAATTGTGTATGTTTTATTGTTTCCCAAAAGGCCTGGCAACAACAGGCTCTTTTCCCAATCACTTGCAATTATTGCAAAGGGGTAAAACAGTTTAATTTATTTTACGCAAGTCTGAAAGAGGGTCAGTTCTAACAGCAGGACAATGAGCACATGAGTTGGCCGTGATCGCGTGAACATAATTATTTTTTCAAAAAGTCGGGGGTGTTTTCAGAGGGTCGGTCGGATTACAGTAAACTCAGGTATAATTTTATTTAGCCTAAGATAAAGGTAAGTCAAATTGGCAAAGAAGCAAGCAAGATTTTCATTTGTCTAACACATATTCAGACTGTGTTTTGTAGTATTAATAGTTAATTATTCTGTTAGCTAAAATAAAATTTTGGTAAATTTAAAATATTTTCAAGAGTTTATGTGTTTATTTATTTACTCTTGCATAAATCTGCTCATGCGTCCACTCTCCTTCCATAAACTCGTCTGAATAAAATGCGTCTTCACTGTCGTCTGTTGCATTTAAAGATCAGAATAGAATTGAACTGTAACAATGCTACGTGTACCAGTCTGATCAGCTGGAAATGACGTGACATCAAGTCAGCTGATGTAAATAACAAAACAAGGGCCGAAATGTTCACCCATTTATTGAAATTCTACAACAAATATGCATTTATATAAAAACAAGATTTATTACAAACTTTATTCATTTCTAAGTCAAATTAAGTCAATAATTACTTGTATAACACGAGAAAGTCACAAAAAATAAAGTATTATCGGCATTCAATATTGTCTGTTTGTTCGTTCCCGGTGTTTTTATCGCAGATTTTTCTCCATTCTGACATTAATTTTCTGCATATAAAATGCAAGAATTTTTATTTTCGCGATCATATTTCAGTTGGAAACTTGATATATATCCGCATCAAAGTATGGTCAATGAAATGCTAAAAGTTGGTTTAATAGGAAGCGTCGATTTTCGCCGGCGGCCGGCTTGATTTGACAAGGCTGGGTAAGACATCGATTGATGATCCAGGGTTTTAATCCTGTTTTAGTCCCACCTGGTGCTATTAATTTTGTGATTACAAATGTCAATTATGAAACCTGGTATCACTTCTTCTGTGGCCGAGTGGTCTAGCGCGCTGTCTGTGACACTCACCTTTCACCACTATTGTAATAGCACTCAGTTGCGGGGTTTGGAAATACATATGTTTATAAGCGCGTTACTACTGTCTCGTCGCAGAGCTAGCTTTTTTGGCAATATCAGTAGAGCGTCTGCTTCACATGCAAGGGGTCTCGAGTTCAAACCCGCTGAGTGCCTAAATATTTATGAGTTATTTTTCTGGACCGATTACATTGTTGGAGAATCCGGGGTAGGCATTGTATAAGGTTATGCCCAGATGCCTAGATCATTGTATATGTTGTTGTCTATATGTGTTGTGTGATATTTGAAGTATCAAAAATAAAAAGGTTGGAGGTATGTAATAGGACTCATTTGGGTGCGGGGGTGGGGGGGTTGAGGGGATAGGGGGATGTAAATATATAGGTTTATAAGCACGTTATTACTGTCTCGCCGCAGAGCTAGCTTTTATGGCAATATTGTTAAATAATTGCTATAAAAAGTTTTGGGTAGGACCCTTTTTCATGGGTAGGTAGGGAAACCGCAAACCAACAATTTTTTAAGGTCGGCCTAAAACGATAGTAGAAATGGGGTAAATTTATCCGTGACATGTCAAAATAGAAAGTGACATCATTCAACAGATTGACTTTGATAAATAAGCCCCTGTTTTGACTGAACTTTTCTATTGGAGAGCGCTTTATGTTTATCATTTGATTGATATGTGTTTTAAAATTTTCTAACGAGAAAAATGGGATGTTTTGTTGCTTGACATACATCATTTCTATATAAAACGAAGATGGAAAGTCAACGGTGCAATGACACCTAAAGTGGTAGGCAGTTGCTTGGTTCACGGAAATAACAAGGTAAAAAACAACGAGTGCGTTTGATTTGAACTCGTGTCGCAACACTACAGCCAAGTTTTTTAATCGAACATCGATAACCGTACATTCGAGTTGCGAAAGTAGGTCAAGAACATACTTCCCATTTTACGGAGAATTGCCATATCCATTGATCTTGTTTATTTTAAATAGTTGTATATAAAAATTATATATTATTAATATACTTCTGAGTTAACAATGGACAACTGTATCACTTCAAAAAGAAGTTTCAGTTTGCAATATGTATGCTTCGGTCGACATTGTTTCGCCCTTGTGTATCAAATGCTAACTTTAATTCAGAAAATGTTTACACCCACTAGTATAATGGAAGGAACTTTTGAAAAGAACCTACTCCAAAAATCGTTCTATAACAGACACGGTTAACTCATACATGTAAAAGCATTTTTATTTTCGAACAAAAGGCAATTTGAAAGCTAGCTTCTTGATATAAACAAAACTCCGCCATTTTTGGGACACACGTGTTGCGTTCTACCCGTTTGTTTTACAGCCGAGTATTTTATCAAATGCGCATGCGTGAAGCTTGTTCGATTCAACACTAGAACTGCCAATTCAAACGCTCGCTACATCTGACCTTTATGTCATGTGTTTGGACTCCTCTAAATACTTCGGATTTGCATTTTGTTTTACTGCTTTGGAATATGGTTCTTGAAGATTATTTGAAAATAAGTGAAACTTGAATTGAAAAGATACCGTAAATTATAATAAAATTCCTTTAATCAATACCGTATTTATTTCTCCTAACAAGTGCCTCCCGCCTTTTACAAAAAATAAAAAATACATAAATAATAATAATAAAATCTTCAAAATTCAGTACATTTTCTATCTACCGTATTTGTCGGCGTATAGCGCGCAGTTACTTGTTGCTTAAACCGCGCACCCCAACTTCAGCCACAGAATCTGGGGTAAAAAGTGCGCGCTATAGGCCGAGGAATACGGTATTGTATCAACAACAACAACAAAAAATCAATACATTTTCAATCATTTTCTTTCCCTAATATATTTTTTTATTTAAATTTAATAATAGTGCCCCCTGGCATTTTGTGAGCACCTGTGAGCTATTAATAGGGAAAATATGTTAATTTATAAACAAGTGATTAAGCAACATGGCCAGTATATATTTTTCTGGGTTCAAAATCAGCAAATTGCACCACTTTCCTGACAAAATTATTATAAAGTTAAAGGGGAAAATAAAAAATGCTACAATTATTTTGAAAACAAATTAACGGTAATGTAATTGTTAGAATATTTAACACAATGACATTTATTACATGAGTTTTTCCATATCCCAAAACTGAGCCTTTTCAAGCAGCATTATGCAATTTTCCCTACAAAATTTTAAAACAATGAATACTAAGTGAAATGCGAATGTACAACTTCCACCAATGAAATCATAGTATTAGAACTATTGTTGTAAAAGTATGTCCGAATCATTTCGCGCTGCCACTGGTATGGTAGAACTGAGTATTTCATTAAGTTGGAAGTCTAAAATCACACACAAGTCCACAGTTCAGTTAATACTAAAGTCTCACTTTTATTTCTACCACTTTATAACTGTTATATTAAAAATAAATAATAATTCAAAAACAGTTTCAATGGTGACTGTTAAGAATTACTAAAATTCAGTTAAGTCCTAAATAGTGCTAAATAGTATCCAAACTTCTTCAAACAAAATGACTTACGGTAATGTATATATAGGGGCCTTTTTTCAGAGGCACAAATCTTCGAATACTAATGAGTTAGTATGTAAGCCTACTTAGCCTACTAACCTAGATGGCGGTGAACTTTCACCATCAGCAGTCATTAATTATTTGTGCCATGTAATTGATACTTATCATGCACTAGGGAGCCTATATTTGATGTAATGAATACTAAACCAATATAACTATATATGCTGACACAACAGTGGATTTTATGTTATTGCTGAAGTAATTTATAATAATAAGTGCATATTTTGGAAGGGAATGTAGCGACACAGCCAAACCATCTTTATTATTGAGAGTTTTGAAAAACTTGAATAAGGGTGAAAGAATTATCAAAGAAGATATGATCATTCGAAGTTTCGTTGAAACATATATGGAAACGGCTATTTTGAGAGCTATGGCATCACAGTTCTAAATGACCATATATGGAATGTTTATAAAAATGAAAAATTACTGATTTTTAGGGGGAAAATGACAGCAACTGTATGAACAAATATGGAACTTACTATGACGTCATAGTTCTCAATATCCGTTTTAGAACAACCTTTAAATGGTCATATCTTTTTTGTTTATCATCCGATTTTGATAATTCTTTCACCCTTTTCCAAGTTTTCGAGAACAGTCAATAATAGAGTTTGTTTGGCTGTCTCGCTTCATTCTCCTTTAAGGATATTAATTAACAGTTGCAATATAATCTCAAAATTCCTAAACATGGTGATCAATTAAAGTTACATGGGTAAAAAACAAAGTCACACATCTTAATATATTGTAGAGAGGGGGAAAAATCAGCTAGCCAATTCTTTCACCGAGGGAAACTTTCAACTATGGGGAGGAAAGAATCAGCTAGCCAGTTTCTTCCCCCGGGGAAAGAATCATGCCACATTCAGCTAGAGTTACACGTGACGTTGTCTTGCTGGAATAACGCAAAGGTCAGGTTGCTTACCTATGATGTCAAGAGGTTCATGTCGATTCGGCAGTTAGTGTCGACTGTATATTACCTGAGTTACATCCCTTTTTGTGTTTCCTTTTCGAAGAAAAATGCGATATAAAAGGATCGCTTTGTCGTCCGTCAGTCCGTCCGTCATGAAAACTTAAAGGGAATGTAGCGACACAGCCAAACCATCTTTATTATTGAGAGTTCTGAAAAACTTGAATAAGGGTGAAAGAATTATCAAAATCAGATGATAAACAAAGGAGATATGAATGATCATTTGAAGTTTCTGTTGAAATGGATATGGAAGCGGCCATTTTGTGAGATATGACATCACGGTTCTAAATTACCATATATGGTATATTTATAAATATGAAAATTTTACTGATATGTAGGGGGAAAATGACAGCAGGTGTATGGTAATGAAATATATGTAATACTTAATGGGAAAAAGTGCTTTACATGACCAGTAAAAAATGCATTCAATGGCAGTGATTTTCTTCGTTTTAAATGATATTGATCAATATTCTATATGTATGGTAATATGGAACTATGATGTCATAGTTCTAAAAATTGCGGCTCCCATATTCGGTTTAGAACAACCTTTAAATGGTCATATCTTTTTTGTTTATCATCCAATTTTGATAATTCTTTCACCTTTTCCCAAGCTTTTCAGAACTCTCAACTCAATAGAGCTTGTTTGTGCCGCTACATTCCCTTTAACGTTGGCTATAACTTTCTCATTTCTTCATCAAACTTTCAGTATATACTCATCATGACAACATCAACATTTTAGTTTTATTACGCTTCTTATTTATTAATTGATTCATTCTTAAGCATGGAAACGCTAGATTCAGTATGTTGAAAATGGTCTAGATTCCAGTGTGTTGCACATGGTGAGAAAAAATGTGATTTAAATTAAGAAAACACATGATTCCAGTTATACAGTGAAGGAACATTTGATAATGTTATATTGCACACAGTGAATTTTTTTACAGTAATTTAAAACATGCACATGCATCTACAGAAGCAGAATATAACTTGCTTTTTAATTTTACACTAACTTAACATTTTGTTACTCCATTTTGTAAGCAACCGATGACCCTTTAGCGAGGCATTCGGGTCCCATGGACACATTTTCTAGTCTTGATATTTCTTCATCAAACTTTCAATATATACATGTACTTTTCATGACAACATCGACATGGCCATACTAAAATATAAAGGTCAACACCACACTGAAGGTCATTATATGGGAACACCCGTCTATTATGTCATGTTTTTTGTTTTCTGCTTATTGTTTTCAGTATCCGCTGATTGTTTTCATTGAGGACATCCATAACCCATGGACACAATTTTAGTTTCATTTAATATTTCATGACGGATCGATAAAGATACCGAGAACTGGTTAAGCCTAGGTGCATAGTTATAGTGACTTTTGTTCTGGTATTTTAGACTGATTGTGGAAGGAAGGTGAGAGCCATGTCAAGTACAGATGAACTCATTCAGAATGTCATTGACACCCTTGACAATGCCCACAGCCAGAAAATGGGCCTTACAGAGCTACTCGATATACTTCAGCTCGCCAAGAATCAGGTTAGCATACGTACAATGGAAAGTAACTACATCCAAAAAAAAATGTTGTGATTTCTTGAAAAAATCTTAAAAAATGATGATGTTTTTTTAATTGGCAAAGTTTTAATTGTACCCTATTGGTGTTGATTAAATAATTTTGAGAAACCGTGACTGCAGAAAATTTTCCTACAAAAATAACCTGCTTTACATTAACAAGACATGAAGACTGCCACTCGTATTTCATCATTATAGTAAAAGTACTTTTTTGGCTAAAAATAAACTTATAAAAAAAAAGGGTTCCATTGACAAATTAGGTTACTAAGATGATCAATCGAGATATCTGATCTTTTTGTGCTAGATATGTTACTTAGATACTGTCATAATCAAGTTAGAATTATGGAAAAGAGTATTACAGTAGGGTTTAGTTATTTACTGAAAAAGTTGCGGAACAGCTCCATATCATCAAACATTTTACTTTAGGTGAAGCAAAGTGCAGAAGTGTCCAAGGTGAGAGTCAGAAGCCATTTTGAGGCAGCGACAAAGGTAATCTGTGAGACATTATCTAGTCGTATGACTGAGTTGCTGACAACCGTAGAGAAGATAGAAGAAACAAACCTGGAACCACTAGTACAGTGTAAGGGACATGATCACACACGCCTTGGCAGACGCCACACGCTGCATGGAACATGGTATACAATAAACTGATGATAAGGTCAAACAAAATAATAGGTTTGTTTCCGGTTACCCGACCTACCCTAGAAATTCCAGCCGACCCTTTGGGTTTTATTGCATTCCAAAAAAAAAAAAAAAATTCAAGCCGACCCCTGTCCGTAATGGATTCCGGAATATACCGTCTCCCTGTCAGGCAGGCACTCGATTGAGTTGATAGATATCAGGGTTCTCAATAGATGCGTACACACGCGTTTTGACGCATGGAAATTCAATTTGACCTAATTCTGACGCAGCTAATTTACCACCTGTGCGTTTTTATGACGCGCGTGTATTTGCTTCCAAGCATCAATCCAATACACATGTACCTATTTTCGATAGGCCAAACATCACAATAATGAGCACGCGCTGCATAACAGTGATTGACACCTTGGCTGACGACCTTGATCACCTCTCGACCAATCAAATTCGCTGCTGTCACAGCTTGTGGCAAGAGGCGGAAATAACCTGTCTATAAATGGTGTCACTGTGTAATCTAATCGCTGCTATTGTGTTAATAATTTAACGATTATCTTTAAAGTTTATGATGCTTTTTGCGGGTGGAGACTATTATGACCTCATTGGATTAACTGTTTAATTGATTGCTACCGGCTTCTGATTGATTACCGGTTAATTAGAACCGAACTGAAATAAAACAAATGCTAGCGGTCAAACATGTGAAAAATATAAAAATCGGCAAGAATAAAATTGACTTTATTTGTGTTTTTTGACGTTGTTTTTTATTTGTGTTTGTTGTTTGTTAATTTTGTTTTACGCACGTTTTAAAGAACAAAGAAATATAATTTTAATGAGGATAATTTAAATATTTATAAATCGGCGAAATGTATATAAACAGCGCGTATTTTAACCTGGGTTATCGTTCAGTCGAAACTTACCGGACATTACGCATTGTTATATTTTGTGTTGACATACTATTTTTGTGCTGTCGAGTAACGGACTTTATTAATTTATGTATATTCAAAATTTATGTATGTTCAATACACAAATGGCGCAAAGAAGTATATTTTCATTTATGTCATCGCAGTCTACGAAACGGCCTGTGTGTTGGGGATGCACTGTCTGAGGTAGTCTCATATATTTGAAGTCTTCGGGTGCCTTTCTTTTTTTTCCAAACGAACGTTTATAGATGCACCCTAGGTGCAGTCTGACCCCGAAGAAGCAGAAAATAAGAGAGCTAGTGTTATAATAACACCAATAACTTATAATATATAATATCACCAATAACTTATAATTTTAACAGATGTGGACCCCAACTTATTAAACAGCCTTTCATAACTTTGAATCTTTGACATAATGACACATTATTGTAAAATGGAATAGTAGTTCAAATGCATATCCTTGTACACCTTTCTTGGCAATAAAATATTTACAGAATTCACTAAAATTAAAGTTATTAAAGGATGTTTTATAAAACGGCGCTTCGATATGTTTGATTTATATTTGACCTTTGACATTTCAGAGTAATGTAATATACATAGTGATATAGAACATGTGTAATATACATAGTGATATAGAACATGTGTAATATACATAGTGATATAGAACACAAGACGAAGGCAGGAATTGTCTGGCACCAGTTTCAGCACCATTTATTAAGGTTATACAAAATATGTCACAAAGTAGGTGATATTAAAGAGTGTGAACTTGCTCTTTATCACGAGGAGTTTTATTGTCGGACAAAAAAAAATCAAAAAAATCCCTACCTACCCTACTAAATTGGCAATAAAAAGTAAAACCAAAAAAAAAAGATTTCACCTACCTACCTACCCTATCTTTTTTTTCAATGTAACAGGAAACAAACCTATTATTTTATTTGGCCTAAGGAGAATTAGGGGCATCTAGTTTATTAGCCGGATTGCAGAGCAAATCCAGGCTTATAGTTACAGATTTCTGTCAGTCCGTACGTCCGTCTGTCCGTTTTGTCTGTTCGTTAAAGTTTTTGGTTAAACGTTTTTGTTTTTCTTCAGTTCTCAAAAACAAAT
The DNA here is from genome assembly GCA_037043455.1 of Cyrtodaria siliqua. NCBI lineage: Eukaryota > Metazoa > Mollusca > Bivalvia > Adapedonta > Hiatellidae > Cyrtodaria > Cyrtodaria siliqua. The sequence continues at coordinate 39,023 of JAWPHD010016125.1, read as the reverse complement.
TGTTGGAGAGCTTTGAAACTTGGCACAAATGGTCATTATCATGACACAATATTGTATGACAAGAGCCATAACTCCGTCATGTATTTGACCTTAATTATCCCTCATAGATTTTTCAGTTAAAATGTTGAATTCGCATTCCAGCGTTCGTACCACTGTTGGTGCTTCACTTGTTATTTTGATAATTGTATGCTATGGTTATTAACATCAAGGATATATATAGAGAATATCATGTCAGTGCCTTTTACTATCAAGTTTATTAGACGAGGCTTATAGAAAAACTTTGATAGTAAAAGGCACTGACATAATAATCTATTTATCATGTAGATTATCCACATTTTCTGTAATGAATTACTATTATTACCTATTTCTCAGAAAGTTACGCTTATCGAGGACGCCGCCATGTTGTTGTTTTTTGTTTGTTTTTATGACGTCAGGCAACGTTACGTGCATGACGTCAGATAACGTTATATACAATAAACGTCGAGGGATTCCGCATTGATTTGCTTAATGGTCAGTGCCTAATAAAGCAAAATTTAACCCCTTTATTAGGCAGAAAAGTGCATATCTGCATGATAAATATATATTTTGAGCCACTCAGATGTTCATTCTGATAAGTTGTTTCCATCAGCTAGCCCCGTAGTAGGCCTGATTTTGATTTTCAGATATTAAATCTATTCTATAAAGGAAAAACGGAAACAGAAACATTGATACTGTTTTAAAAGGTCTTCGTGTTTTGGATGGTCATTTGAGTTTCCAATGTTTAATAGATGAATGTCAGATTTTACGAAAAACCTTGAATACCTAGAATTGTTATGCCCCAAAGAGAGGGCATATTGTACTGAAGGGATTTTCATGAAACTTCTTATAAGTGCTCACCACAATGAGGTGTGTCGGATGCATGAATCAGGTAACTCAAAGTTTAAGGTCACACTTGGCGTTCAAAGCTCAACTGAGTTAATATTTTCAAGGGCACTTGTCACTTTCTTAACATTTCTTGTTCAATATAAAAGAAGTTCTCTGCATATACATGTAGTTGCAATCTATTGACAAATTTTTCGTTTGTTGAATTATTAGTGACTGGCACAACAAATTACTGAATTTGCCATCTAAACTGCATTCAACACTTAAATCTGGATTTTTAATAGCATACAATAGCTTTGAGAGACCCTGGACGTGATCCCCTTGGGAATCAAACCTGGGACCTCTGAATTGAGAGGCAAGTGTACTGACTCATAACTATTGTTTGGAACGCTTGTTTGAATCAAAGGTTTTTCAGACAAAATTCAACTTTAAACTAAGTAAAGTGTACCGTATATGAGTGAAACAGACATTTTTAGTGGTAAATAAAAATACCTTACTTTTCAAAATCGGTTAAGAAATAAAAAATTCATGTGCAAAAGTTGTTTTTGATAGGGCATTCATTTTCAATACAAAATTCTACTGCATCAAAAATTCAATTATATTTTTTTAGAAATTGTATACAAAAATGGTTTGATATGCTGGACAACAGTAAATTTAGACATCCTGAAAGTTTTATAGCAAACTTTTGCGGCTAAGGCCTAATAAAAAAAACATGTGTGTTTCCGGTTTCCCGACCGACCCTACTTTATCACTGCCGACCCTAAATATTTTTAGCAGAAAAAAATACAAAAAAAAAAAAATTACAATTTTTTTTTATTTATTTTTTTTTATTTTTTGTTCAAATGATAATTTTATTAGCCAGAGTTGTTAAGCATCTAATCTGGATTGCAAAGGTTATAAAAAAGTTGCCTTAGTACAAAAATGGCATAATATATGCGAACAATATATATAAAAAAAATATCTAAAAAAACAACTTTCCTACCTACCTTTTTGACAGGGTGAAACCAGAAACACACGTGGTTTTTTTAGGCCTAACTAAAGAAATTTCTTCATTTTCTGCTGTCCCAGCAACAAGGAGTTTACATGGGGAAAGCCCCATCAAAAAAGCATTTTGCTGTATTAAAAATATTTATTTCTTGACCGATTTTCAAAACTATATAGTCTAGATTGTTTTTATTTACCACTAAAAATGCCAATTCCAATGATATATAATTTATACAGGTATTTTTAAAATTACACATGTAATTGTTAGCGCCCCAAACAAGCGCCCCAAACAATAGATAAACGTGTGTGTATGAATTGTGATTTTTTTGTTTATGATCTTGATTTATCTTTTATGATGACAGGTCGGAGTGTTTTGGCAGACTCACCAGAAAGCAATGTGGAAGCTCTGCTAAAGTTCAAAGACTCACCAGACAATAAAAATCTCAACATGTGAGTTGTCTTGTTTGTTTAATATCTATTTAAAAGTATTGAAATTCAATTTGAAGTTCTGTTCAACAGAAGCATTCATTTTGACTTCTTTCTGTTTAAATGCCCCTAGGGACGTATTATGTTGTGGCATTGTCTGCCATCCATCCATCCATCCATCCATCCATCTGTCTGTCTGTCTGATTATGGCTAATAACTTCCTTAGTATAAGCAATGAAACTTTGTAAACATCTTCAGCATGATCCAATGAATACATCTGCTAGAGGCCAGGGGTGTAAAAATTTGGAAAAATCCATTCGCCCTGCAGGACTAGTGGAAGCAAAAAGCTACTCGCCCTTACCAATTTACCACTCGCCCTGCAGCATATAACCTGAACATTATTTTCACCACTATAGTAAGCTACAATAAGTACATTTGTGTACCACATTCACTTGAAATAAACACATTACCGGTAAGATTTATTCCCTTCCACGCGGACATTCGTTGGGGAGTGGGCAAAAAAATAAGCGCTGCGGAAAATTAACTTCTACAACAACAACAAAATTCTGCTGAACTTTCTCTTCAGTATTCCACGAGAACATTCGTCGGGGAGTGGGCAAAAAAAATAAGCGTGGCGGAGAGTTAACTTCTACAACAACAACAACAATATTCTGCTGAACTTTCTCTTCAGTATTTTGTCTCCATTGGACCAGTAATAGATGCCAGAACTAATTAATAGCGGTTGGGAACTACGCTTGTTGTTCAGCCATACCCGTTCTGATTCGCCAACACTCGGGCCGAATTTGCTTGAAGCAGACTTTCCGAACAGCGACCTGATGTCTGCTTGTTTATCCGCCATGTTTACGGAGTCGATATAAAATTAGAACAGTCCGACTGGTTAGCGATATATTGCATCACACTCCAATTGATTTTAGCGTGAATTGAATCACAGTCTATATGACGCGTGGATTACCTGGTAACAAACAAACACCTGTTAATCTGGGTCCTGCAAACGACAATACGGAACAAAATTACGCGTTGGAAATGATCCAGATTTGAAATCTTGCAAATATTGCAACATCGTGTTTGAACGATAGTTTAACTTAATTTTTATAGTGCAAAAAGTCACTCGCCCTTTCGGACGACCAGACCCCAAATGTTACTCGTCCACAGGCAGCTTGCACTCGCCAATGCGAGCGGGCGAGTGGAATTTTACACCCCTGAAGGCCGATAACCGTCTGGTTCATATTTTAGAATTATTTCCATTTTCCCCCCTTATCTAAAATTCTGCTTCCTGTAAAAAAAAAAAAAAAAGAAAGATGGCTACCTTGGCTAAAAATAGACTAGAATAAACTTTTGTGATCACTACTCTTCTTGAGAACACAAAAAGTTTTTTTTTATTTAGGCCACACTTAAAAAATGTAATGTTTGCCCTTTCCGACCAACCCGAAAAAATGGCCCTACCCAAATATGTTTTTCTCATTTTTAGAACTTTTTTGTTTTTTTCCTAAACAAAGTACCCGTCGCATCGTGATGCCGCAATAATAACAATTATAACACAATTATGTTCGCCGAGACTTCAGCACTTGCTCAAATCGTGGCCTGACACCCACCTGAACTGTTACTGTTGCAAATGAATACACTGACCACGGTCATAAGGTGAGCAATTATGGCCATTTGGCCTTCTTGTTTTTAAAATTTTCATTTATAAATATATGCCAGTGCAATTTATTAATTAAAAAATTGCATTTTGTTTGTTTTTTCTAAAAAATAAAAAATAAAAATATTTGCCTCATACCGACCCCAAATTTGAAATTATGGCAAACATAAATATTTTTAAGGGTGGCCTTATTTTTTTATATTTTTTTTATTGCTACTCTTTCTATAACCATAAGGGTATTTATATGGGATTTTAATAAGTTTGACCAGCATGACATAAAGATGATGTCAATCATTTTAATGCTTGCATTTAAAATGCATTATCCGATTATTAGACGGTGTGTAATTTGTATTGTAAGTTGTTTTCTTTGATATATATGTATGTTGTGCTAACATTTTATTAAATCCCAACTTCAGCCTACCTGAGGTACCCAGTCTGTCTGATGTAGCATACATAGATGCTGAATTCCATGATGGCCTGTGTGAGAAGTTTGGTAAGATCGTGTCAGAGGAGGGACGAATCTACGAGCGAGCACCCGTACAGATCACAGAAGTGGAGGAAAGACCTGGATCAATACTGGTCAAGTGGGAAGAGGTAAGGTGTATTACTGGTCAAGTGGGAAGAGGTAAGGTGTATTACTGGTCAAGTGGGAAGAGGTAAGGTGTATTACTGGTCAAGTGGGAAGAGGTAAGGTGTATTACTGGTCAAGTGGGAAGAGGTAAGGTGTATTACTGGTCAAGTGGGAAGAGGTAAGGTGTATTACTGGTCAAGTGGGAAGAGGTAAGGTGTATTACTGGTCAAGTGGGAAGAGGTAAGGTGTATTACTGGTCAAGTGGGAAGAGGTAAGGTGTATTACTGGTCAAGTGGGAAGAGGTAAGGTGTATTACTGGTCAAGTGGGAAGAGGTAAGGTGTATTACTGTACTGGTCAAGTGGGAAGAGGTAAGGTGTATTATAATAATCTTGCTTGTCAGGATGTTGAGCTTGGTTACATTTGTGATGTATAATGTTTAAAGCGAAACATTATTTCTAAAGCCATAAACAATGTTCCTTGTTGTCGAGACCGTTTACGGATATTCACTTAGTGATCGCAATGTGTGTCAGTTTGTTCGTTTGTTAATCTGTGTTTGCGTCCGATTTTTGTTTCTTTAAATAATATCTGCTTCATTACTTGCAGGATTTTCACCAAACTCCACCAGACTGTTCATTATATGAATCCAACATCACATAGACAATTTTGGGTAGCTGTGACCTACTTTCGATGAAATATAGGCCACGTCATGTCTCCACTACATCATACGTATCTTGTGTAGGATTTTCACCAAACTCCACCAGAATGTTCATTATATGAATCCAACATCCCATACACAATTTTAGGTAGCTGTGACCTACTTTCGATGAAATATAGGCCACGTCATGTCTCCACTACGTCATGCGTATTTTGTGTAGGATTTTCACCAAACTTCAACAGAAGGTTCCGTATATGCATCTAACATGATGTGCACAATTTTGATTCGCTATGACCTACTTTTGATGAAATATAGGTTAAACCCGGTCTCTGCTACGACATGCATCCCCCACTGTTAATGACATTAATAAAATTAATATTAAGTATGTAAGGAACAAATATCTCTTGCGATTGACATTGGTGTTGGTCAAATAAAAAATCTGGACTTTTTCATAATCGGGCTCGGCATGTAGGGGATGGCCTTCTAGTTTGTACATTAAAAAATCATTACAAGCAATCATGGAAAATAAAAAGCTTTTTATTGTTAGCAATTGTGTATTTGACTTCAGTTTTCAGTTTATCGCCATTATTCGGTCAAAAGACAAACAAGTTGTTGGAAAATATACCGGTACAACATTCCACAATTCGGTAGAATCATAAAATGTGTACTTACTTCAACACCAGTTTCTATCTATATTTTCTCCGGACCAAGTACAATATTGCCTTTACCTTAAAACATGCTAAATTTTGGTTGAAAACATATTTTTTCCAGACATAATTTGTTTATGCATGTGAGTTGATCACTACAAATCATCCATTTTGATGTTAATTTACATGCCATGCAGTTTACATGCAGTCATTTTAGGATTTTTGGCAAAAGTATTGAATATGTCAAATTCACTTTATTTTGTCGTGTAGCGGTTGCGTGCCATTAAATACTTTTGCCTTAGGCCACCCGTGTAACTTGTCAGCTAATATCTGAAAGAACTAGACCCAAGATATGTGCTGACCTCTGTGAACTTTCACTTCTGGACTAAATTGGAGCTTATGTTAGGCTTGATTTCGCAGTATTCTAGTTTTGCTGGATAATGGTTTGACCCATATTTCTGGTTATAGATAGATGACGACACTGAAGCTGGTGAATTCCGTTTACAGTTCTGTTACGGTCAGGCTGTAGCATGGGACCTCTCCAAGGTGACATTCCACAATGCATATACCGGACCAAACACACATCATCTAGTGAAACATCTACAGGTTAACACTCCATACTCATTTCGTGTAAGTTGCAGGCCGGGTGCAGACAGCCCGTGGAGTGTGTGGAGTGTTCCTAGAGTGGCAAAAACTCGTATAAATCATTATCGTAAGTAGTGGAGACCTCATTTATTCTAAATGTATTTAAACAGCAGAGTTACACAGCTGTTACTGAAATCTAAATCAATGTGGTATGCAGTTGCCTTAAAGAAACTTAACTCCAAATAACAGCAAAATTACACTACAAAACTCTAGCCAGGTGTTCAGGTCATATAATAATAATGTATATATGCCGATTAAATGTATAGGTTCATTCCTGGATTCTTAAACTGCCTGTTGAATAAGCATAAGATGAATTATGAGTTGGTAACTCTTATATTTATATTGTGTCTATATAGTTTAGATTCTGAAAATAGATAAATTTTATATATATACCTCGTTGTCAATAGGTTTAGAAATGCAGGGCTGTACAAATCAGAACCAAAGTCGGGCGTGTCACTTTTACAAAGATTTCAGTCCCGGACTAGTCCAAATTTAAAAAAAAGATTGCAGTCCTAGATTTGTCCAATTAACAATGTCGGCCACCTGTCCTAAAACAACCCCAGCACATAATGACAATATGACATGTATGACAATATATAGTACAGGTGCAATATATAGTATATAGTATAGGTGCAATATATATTATAGGTGCAGGTGCAATATATAGTATAGGTGCAATATATAATATAGGTGCAATATATATTATAGGTGCAATATATAGTATAGGTGCAATATATGGTATAGGTGCAATATATATTATAGGTGCAATATATAGGTACCTATATAATCAATAGTAGTCAGGGACATAGCTTGCCTTTTTGAAGCTGCAGGCCCGCTTAATTTCTGAGCACTGTAGGGGAGTCTGGTAAGTAGAGTGTTTCTGGCGCTTACTGGTGCATTTTCGAGATAAATTTAAAATGCTAAAACATACTTGTTTTTGCTTAATTTAATTAGTCACACAGCTATCAATTTCTTTTTGCTTATCATTTCCCCCACCCCACTCGATGTTTTTATTGCAGATTTGACATTTTCAAAATTTTCATTTCCCAGAATAATCTGCAGGCCCGGGCCTACATTGCCTTAGTGCAGCTATGCCACTGGTAATGTGCAAAAACAATTTGCTTTGAACTATTCCTATAAATGATATTAATGATTGAAAAAATGCTAGTTATGTAGAAAACTAACGGGATGCCACCAGTTTTATTAAAATAAAATTACCTTGTGTCCCTTTAAGAAATCTCAAAAACAGCCCTGTGTACAAAAATCCACTCCTTACTATGTCAAATGCAGTGCAAGCTTCAGGGATTTTGTCTGGAAAGGAACTTTCATCTGAACTGTATAATTGCAGAAGATTTTGTCTGTAAAGGAACCTTCATCTGAATTGTATAATTGCAGAAGATTTTGTCTGGAAAGGAACCTTCATCTGAACTGTATAATTGCAGAAGATTTTGTCTGGAAAGGAACCTTCATCTGAACTGTATAATTGCAGATGATTTTTGTCTTGAAAGGAACCTTCATCTGAACTTTATTTTTTGTCTTGTAAGGAACATGTGCTAAAAATGACATAAAACAACATTCAAACAAACAAATTCATCCAAACCGTATAATTGCAGAATGGGATGACAACACGGAGGGTTACAGTATGAGCAATGAGAACAAGACGGGTACACGTACCACTGGTCTCACCCGTGTCTTGTACTCTAAATCAGCATGCTACAAATCTGGGTTCCCTATCACGTTCCGTATCATGGACAACGGAGAGAAGTCCCCTGTAGATGGTATTGGTATATCTGTCACTAATGAGGATGTGGATACCATGAAGAGAGAGGGGGCAGTCTTCCTCACTATGGATGGTGAGACAGTGGATTTTTAAATGTTGTGTCTTGTGGGGATATTGAGTTATTTGTTTTAAGGTTAATAATTTCTTAATTTGTAGTTAGTTGCTAGTGTTACACTAACCATTCTAGCCAAAAATAGTGGGCAACTTTATTTTGTTTGCAAAGTTTGATAATTTCCAAAATATGCTCCACTATTATTATTGTGTTTTAAAAGCTATGTATTGTTGTTATCCCATAACACAAAATCCTGTTACATGAAATATCCCTACATGAAATCCCATTACATGAAATCAGTATTGCTCTCGTTACATTTTGCCAACAATATTTATAAAGCAGGGCCCCGTTTTATGAAACAACTTAAGACAATTTTGATCGTAAGTTAATTTCTTAAATTCTTTACTTTGATTTACAATTCACAAATGAACACGATTTCATTTCATTTTCTTATACATTTGATATTTCTGCACATAATGCAGACATAATTGTCTACATTGAATGCTTAGGTGCAAAACTGTGAACAGTTTTAAAATTTGAGGGTTATCGCAAGATGTTTAATAAAACGGGGCCCTGAAAACTAGAGTTTGTTGCAGAGACTTATAGAATAGGTTGTTCCAACTATTTGACTTTTGAAAAAACTTGTGCAAACATGTCAGGAATTCAAATTTGCTCAGACACAGCAGGATTCTAATTTGCTGAAAAATATCTGGAATTCTAATTTGCTTGAACACATCAGGAAGTTTAATTTGTTTCATCATACTTACAGTTGCAATCACATTATAAGTATGCAAGGAATATATTCACGAACCATGTATATCTTAAAATTCATGCTTAGGGCAGAAAGCATGTTTAATAACGCACATGTTAGTTTGGGATACATATTACTTGCCAATAGAAGTATATCATTTTGTTCAATACCATTTTGTTCATATTTTTGAAAAAATCTGTTATTTTATTTGCAGGTACTGTCTACATAGATGGGCAAGAAATGAAAACCAGGTTACCAGTCCTGACCAGGAACACAGGTGTTACCATAGAGACCGAGTCATTACCCAATGGAAAGGTGCGAGTCAGTGTGCAAGTAGGAGAGAAAGAGCTAACATTTGATTGGAAGATTGACAGACAAGTAACACTGGGTCTGATTGGTGGACTCGGTATGACATCATCAGGAGATAATGCTCAAGGATTCTTCTTCGGGATGCACTTTAGTCATGAAGACTGGAAAGTTGGGGTGGAGTGAAATAACCGTAAGGAGTTCATTGGCTCAAGATTTGGCTTTTTATGTTAGTGCATTACCATTGCCCCACTATGTGTGTGCCTAGCTTTTAGTGGTGCTTTATACTATTATAGTGGATCTGTTGGAAAGGATTTTAACAGGACTAGAGCTGTTTTTGTATGCTATGTATTGAACAATTTTAAATAAATGTTGATTAATGACCAACATATGATAACGTTAACAAGGTTGCCTGAGACCAGCTGCATATTGGCACTGCTGCAATGCTACATAACTGTATTAACTATATCAAGGTCTGGGTCCAAATTCAGTGACATCTTCCCACCCATATCTAAAACACATCCCGGACAGCGATCTAAGCATAAACACGACATACCAAGTAGACACTGAAGTGTACAAGCTTTTACAAGACACTGACATGTACAAGCTTTTACAAAACACTGAAGTGTACAAGCTTTTACAAGACATTGAAGTGTGCAAGCTTTTACAAGACACTGAACTGTACAAGCTTTTACAAGACACTGAACAGTACAAAATTTTACAAGACAAGTGTATATGCCCGAAACTAGCAGCCGGTCTTGAAAAAATTGAATTTGTTTCTAGAAGAATTGTTTAATGAGGACTACAATGTTACTTTTAATCAATTTTAACAACAAAGGACTTTCCTAGAATGGCAGATTTATATGCAGCTGTGTTTAGTGCGAGTTGCAGTTGATTTAATGGTCGCCGCCATCTTTGCTGCTCTCTTCTCGGAAGCTCTGCTGTCTCTGCCGATTTGAAATAGGAAGAGATGGCAGAGCTTCCGGGAAGAGAAGAGGACCGAAACTAACAACAGAAGAGTATCTTCTTGTCTACGAAGTTCTAACCGGCTAACTGAATTGTACATGCTGCTTTTTCAAGACGCTGAATTGTTCACGCTTTTTCAAGATATTGAAGTTTACAAGCTTTCAAGATATTGAAGTTTACAAGCTTTTACAAGACACTGAAGAGTACAGGTTTTGACAAGATATTGTAGTAAACATGCCTTTAGTATACATGCTATTTTATAAAGGAGTAGAGCAATTCATTCCTTTTAATATTTGTTTTATGAGGAATATAGTGAAGTTATCCCTAATATATTAAAATGGTTGTTTTTCATTGGCTTTAATTGTCTTTGCATTACTTCTGTTGGAACGTGTGATCAAACCCAGGTAGACATTATTGCTTACTGCCATATAACTATCATACATAGGTTGATAAAAAAAATGAGTTAAACAGCTGCCATTAAGATGTATGTGGACTGGTGTTCCAGTATTTCTGAATGGGTCTAGGCATTTCATTGTATCATGCAAGAGTAGCCTGTCATACAAGGTTATGTGTTAAAGTGCCCTGGCTTCCTCTGAAATACAAATACCCTGGTTTGTATCGGAGTAATCAATTGTAACTTCTTGTTAGACATAGAGAAATATGTGTTAAAGTGCATGACTGGGAATATAAAATACTATTAACGAAGCATTTTTGTATAAATCACAAATAAGTATTATTATTTCTACTGGAATGGGGTTAATTCCTCTGTCGTTATTGTCCTCACTCCTACATGGTACTCTGTATATCCAGGGCTGTACAAATCCTATAGCCCGACGCCCGGGACTAGTCCAAAACCAAAGTCGGGCTTGTCACTTTTTCAAAGATTTCAGTCCCGGACTAGTCCAATTTTACAAAAAGAGAAAGTCGGGCGTGTCACTGTTTGAAAGATTTCAGTCCCAGATCCCAGATTTGTCCAATTAACAATGTCGGTCACCTGTCATAAAACAACCCCAGCACATTTCTCAACGTAATCCTTTAATTGCACTCGCTTATGCAATGCAATTAGCATCCACAGCAGCGATCAGCGATTACCCCGGGCAGTTTTTATCAACAATCAACCATGTCGGAAGTCCCGCCTCCAAATTACTTTAATTGACAGTCGGCCTTGTCGATATTATCCAATCAATTGACCCGATCTATTTTAATCCAGACCCGCTAGCCAATGAAATGACTACTACAGGTTAATCACATGTTCGTCACGTGGTGAGCTGAAAATGGTGATACACTGAAACAATAACACTAACATGTTGGTTAATTAGCAATCAGGCCGATTTGTCAGCAATCATTCGATGAATAAAAAAACTAAGGAATTTTGATAATGGAAGTATGTTTGATATGAAATGGTAGGTGTGCATTTTTTTTATTGTTTCTCAGTGTATTGTTGAGCGTAATTGTAACAGACATGAACGGCGGGTGGGGTAACGGTTTGTGCGTAGTTAGTGTACTAATTACGTTCGAAGAATTGAGTTGTCAAAAAAATGAAATAAAAACAAAACAAACTGATATTTTTATACATAATCAGTTTGATTTCGTATTTGGCAGTGCTAATGTTTACATTTCAAAATGAGTTTGTTGAACTTTTTCAGTGTAAAAAAAGGAAAATATGAAAGCGAAAGTGAAAATAAAAAGAGGAAACATGTTGAATGTGACGCACAGCCAATCAAAAAGTCAAAATCATCTGGTGTAGTGGACAAAAACATAAAAATAAAATGTTTATATTGATTCACATGTTATTTATTTTTTGCATTAGGTAAAGTGGTAATAAAGATAAGAATCTCATTTGTAGCCCCTTACCTGTATAAAATGACTTTTTTTTCTCTCCCATGTCCATTAAATGATTATCTGAACTGTAATATGAAACTCAGTATCTATATTGAAATTTAAAAATGTAGATGTGATTCTTACTGTTGCTACTGTTTCATCCAATGGCAGTCTACAATCTATACCACTGAAACATACATTAATTGTCTGAAGAGTAAATACCTAAGGATTGTTTCCGTTACTGTGTATAATGAATTGTAATGAGTATACATGCAAGACGCAGTTTTAACATATTGAGAAATCAAAAGAATTCAGGACTTGTGTCCATTTTTTGGGACTAGTCACAATTTTTTTGGGACTAGTCACTTTTGACAGGGTGACTAGTCCCGGACTAGTGGCTAAAAAAATTATTTGTACAGCCCTGATATCGCCAGTATATAGAAACTTGTCTTTCAGCCTGCAATTTGTTTGTTTTAAAAGGTCACACAGCAGTCTTGATTTGTTTAAAGCTTGTGGCGTCCTGTTAGTTTTTCTACACAACGTGCATTCTTACGATCATTATTATAATTTTTTCAAATATTTCAAACCAAATAGATTTTGCATATTAATAACTGATCATATTAATTATTACACCAATAATATATTTAAATCTATGGTGTAATAACGAAGAACAAATGAAAACCCAAAGTTTTATTTAATAATTAAATGCAAGCAGGTTTCAAGTCAAAATGCTACTGGATTAATAAATCGAGGTGCTTATGTTAAATAAAAAAGTTAAGATTACTGTTTGTCCCTTTATTAATATATTCTTTAGTTCTATATCTGCTTATATGAAATCAAAGGAAGTAACAGATCTGCATGTCAGGGCATTCTCAGTTCATTGACAAGTCTCTGAAAACTAAGAAGATATTTCAGTGACAAATAGCCTCGGCCTGACCATACAGTATCATGCATGTCTTACTATAAACCGATATCAGTCTGGGCAGAATACGTCATATTTTGCCTTTGAAAACCTCAATGTTTGCTTGACATCATTTTGTACATAAACATACAGTGGCGACAGTGGCGATTGCTGGCTTCGCCATTGCACCAGTTACACGTTTTGTCGTCACTAGCTGTTTCCCACAAGTTAGAAGCAAGAATTTACTGTAAAGTTAAGATACAACCTTGAAAATACTGTCGTCATATACAATTTAAAAGTCTCAGAATCTCTCGATGTCTTTTTTTTTTTTATATTTCAGTATTTTATTTCTTTCAATACATACATGCAAAAGAAAACAATATATGGTTTATGACAGTACAATAGTTACATATATATGAATGTAATCATTGAATAACACAAAACAGTTATATTAAAGTGTCATTTTACATACATGTATTCCGAGAAATAGTTAACGAAAATAAAGTAAGAGAGAGAGAGAGAGAGAGAGAGAGAGAGCATTTAATACCGAATACTGTCAATTTTCTGTATTTAATCGTAAAACTTCCCATTTTTTTGAGTGATATTCCAATTTGTCTTTTGAACTGGCTATAATATGCTCTATATGTTCAATTTTTTGTATGTATGAGATGAATGATGTAAAACTAGGAATCGTTTTCGCATACTTATTCTTGAAAATAAAATACTTTGCAATTATTAAAACACAATTTAAAATATCTGAATAAGATTTATCTTGAATAATACCAAATGAGATCATTTGGAAAGTCAATGCAAAAGGGATATTTTTGCTGTTTAAAAAGTTATGTATTTCTGTCCAGAAAGCTCTACTAAATGTACATTCCCAAAACAAATGTTCAATTGTTTCAACGTGCATATTGCAAAAATCACAGAGACTTGTGTTACTAATTTTGCATTTATATAGAAATTTGTTTGTGGGTATAATTCTCATTATATACTTATATTGAAAAGTTCTAAGTTTTGTATCGATCGTGCTTTTGAAAGGTGTAGTATGAATGCGTTTCCAGTTTATGTTTGTTATAGTTTCCTTCCATTTTTGGTGAGGTTTAATTGGTAATTCTGCTTGCATGCGTTCCACTTGAATGTTGTATAATAATTTGTTGGCACTATTTTGTTTTTCTATTTGTTTTAGTAAGCTGGTTTCGCAACAGTGTGTTGTTCTGTCTTCTGTTTTCAGTTTCTGTTTCCATTTGTTTGGTATGCTTTGAACAATTGTATAGTAGTTCAGGAATTCAGAGTTATGTATGTTATATATTGTTTTCAAATGTGCAAATGTATAAAATTCTCTAGTTCTATGGTTATACAATTGTTCAATATATTTAATACCCAAGTTATCCAATGTTTTGAAGTAAATAGTACGTCCTTGGTGTTTTATGTACGAGTTATTCCATATTATCTCTTTTGCAATGTTGCTAGTCTTCTTTTTGAAGTTTACTAAAGACCATGATTTTATTATTTCTGACAGAAAAGCGGATCGTGTGATTATGTTTTTTGCATCTTTACCGTTCACATTGCTTTCAAAAAGAATGCCCCCACCATACTGATTTAGTTGTTTCATGTAAATATCCTTCCAATCACCGTGATTATCCGGATTAGCAAGTCTTTTGACCCATCCTGCTTAAGTGGAATTAATAAATGATTCCAAATCTATCATTTTTAGACCACCATTTGTATAGCCTTGTATAATCGTTTTCCTATTGATTTTATCTGGTTTACCCTCCCACAAATATTGATACATTTTATTTTTTATTCGATTTAAGGATTCTGTTGATGGAGTCTCCAAAACAGTTAGAGGGTATATCAGTTTTGGTAGAGCAAATGTTTTTATTACCGTTATCTTTCCTAGAATAGATAAATTATGTTTTTTCCATTGATCTAAGCATGTTATAAATTGATCTATTTTCGGATAAAGGTTATATTCTTCACATTTTCCCTTTTCATTTGCAAAAACAATTCCCAGTGTTGTTGCTTTGTCTTTAGTCCATACAAATTGTTTTTCTTCACAGTATTATTCATTTGAATCTTTTAATGAACCGACACGTAGTATTATTGATTTTTTTATGTTTAATTTTAATCCAGACTCTTCACTAAAATTATCGATTAGTTTTACTAATGTTTCAAACGTTTTCTTTGACCCATCTAGAATAAATGTAGCATCGTCGGCGAATGCTGTGTTTTTTATTTCATTATTATTAATTTTTATTCCTACAATATCCTTATGTTTTCTTGTAGCATTGTATAGTATTTCAATTGCTATTATAAAAAGATATGGCGATAGTGGGCATCCCTGCCTAACTCCTCTATCTATTTTAAAAAAATCAGACATGTATCCATTATTTACAACACAACTTTGGGCATCGTTATAAAACAGTTTTATCCAATTGATAAAAGAAGGTCCAAAGTTAAAATAGTTTAAACATGTTATAATAAATTCATGGTCGACGCTATCAAATGCCTTCTCGAAGTCCGCAAAAAATATTAGTCCTGGAGAGTCTTCGTCATTCAAATAATCAATAACCTCAAATATAGTTCTTATGTTTTCTCCAATGTATCTACCTTTCAAAAATCCTGTTTGGCTATTGTCTATGAGTGTAGATAAAACCTTTTTCATGCGGTTTGCAATGCATTTAGTAGCAATTTTATAGTCCACGTTTAATAAACTTATAGGTCTCCAGTTTGTCAATGAAGTTAAATTGTTGTATTTTTTAGGTAATAAGGTGATAACGCCTTGTTTTTGCATAACTGTTAAATTTCCATTTTCAGATGAATAATTAATTGAATTAATATAAATGTGTTTAATTTCGTTCCAAAATATTTTATAAAACTCTGTTGTTATTCCATCCGAACCCGTACTTTTGTTGTTTTTCATTTCTTTTAGAGCATTATAACATTCTAGTTCTCTTAAATTTCCTTCACACAGTTCGCGTTGTTCTTGATTTAATGAAGTTTCATTTTCGATGGGGAAAAAATCCATATTTGTTATTTTCGTATTAATTTTACTATATAATTGTTCATAATACCGTTTTGTTTCTGTAATGATACTATTAGAGTCCGTAATTTCTATATTGTTGTTTATTAGTCTTTTTATGTTTTTCCATTCTGATTTTTTTCTTTCTAGATTTGCGAAATATTTTGTGTTTTTTTCTGCTCCTTCGACCCATTCTGCTTTTGCTCTAATAATGATACCAATGGTCTTTTTTTCTATAATATTTGCTAAAAGATTATTTTTTTTCTAAAATAGTGTTAATCGTATTTTCGTTATGAGGGTTTGATGATAATTCTAATTCTAGTTTGTCTATTTCATCTTTTAGTTTAATTTCTTCTTTTAATACTTTTTTTTTCTTGAGCGATGTATATAGAATTGTCTCATTACGGATTGTGCCTTTAACTATTTCCCAAAGAGTATTGGGGTTTGAATCTTTATTTATTTCGACTATTTCTTGTATAGTTTGTTTAATTTTAATTTGGTATTCTTTTTCTAAAATTACACTATTGTTCAATTTAAAATACCCAGGTCCGCGTGGTGTATTGTTATGAGGGTTTGATGATTATTCTAATTCTAGTTTGTCTATTTCATCTTTTAGTTTAATTTCTTCTTTTAATACTTTTTTTTTCTTGAGCGATGTATATAGAATTGTCTCATTACGGATTGTGCCTTTAACTATTTCCCAAAGAGTATTGGGGTTTGAATCTTTATTTATTTCGACTATTTCTTGTATAGTTTGTTTAATTTTAATTTGGTATTCTTTTTCTAAAATTACACTATTGTTCAATTTAAAATACCCAGGTCCGCGTGGTGTATTGTCCGTATTTAAATTAAAATATACAAGAGAATGATCTGAACGTAGCCCTGTAGATATTTTACAAGCCGAGATAGAATTTATAATATTTGAAGACACTAAAAAATAATCTAGTCTGCAAAATATTGGGGGTTTATGGTTTGAGTGCCACGTGTAATGTCTAGTAGTGGGGTTAAAAATTCTCCAAATATCGTTTTTATCGTTATTTCCTATTATAGTATTAATCTTTTCTCGACATTGTTTGTTGTTGTTAATATTACCATTTTTCTTGTCTAAACTTACATCAATCACAGTATTAAAATCCCCACCAATAATTAAAGTATCACTATCATTTAAAGTGACAAACTCTTCAATACTTGACAGAAACTTCATATTATCAGATGTGTTATTCGGACCATACACATTCAACATTAGAAATTCTTGTTCATCTATGCTGATCTTTAATGATTGCATCCTACCATCTATAATGTTTTTATGTTCCAATATTTTGTATGAAAAATTCGAGTTAACAAGGATGCCCACGCCCATACTATTTCTACTATTTCCACTAAAAAATGCCTCATGCCCCCATTCTGTTTTCCATGTTCTAAATGTATTTTCTTCGCAATGGATTTCTTGTAAAAAACAAATTGAGTAATTATTTAGCTTTAACCATTCAAAAATTTGTCATCGCTTGTGATAATCGCCCAGTCCCTTAACATTAAAGGTACATATTTTAACCGTCATTTATTACTATCATAAAATGTATGCTATGACAAGTATGGGTTGTTTGAATATCATTACAGTGTATTACCATTGAACAGTACGGTAAAAGTTTAACGTCTAAGTAGTCTATCGTTGAAAAAGAGAGTATATAGAGAGAAGTCAGAGTAAGATATAAGAAGGAGAGACCAGGGGTGACAGTGTACATTTCAGTATTCTCGTATTGGTGTACGATTTGGGCGCCATCTAAGTTTGTAATAGTGTATTATATTTGCATATCAATACATAGCACACGTTGAAAGCAATAATTTCGGATTCAATCTTAAATACAAAAATAAGATAAAATAAAGCACCAAGGATAGAACACACACATCGCTACAAAGTCCTTTTTTCGTCTGAAAAAGGGAAAAAGGAAAAAGGAAAAAAAAGAAAAAAGAAATCGACAACAGCAACCATGAAACAAAATTAAGGAAGAAAGACACCATACAAAAACAATTAAACATATTTCAAAATAAAAAGCCAAAGTGGCTCAGAAACAAAAAAAAAAAAAAAAAATACAACTACACAATCACGTTGAGGTTATCCCATAAACAATGCATTGTTTATCAAATAAACTCTGCATCTAGCTATAAAAACATGGCACACACATTTGGAGAATATCTGGTGGCACTCAGTTTATATACATCAAAAGTAATCCTACGTGTTCGATTAAGTAGCCTTTACAAAGAATACATTTCTATTCAAAACACATTAGCTGTGTGTCTTTTACGGGAGCATCACAATTTACAATAATTACTAGTGCTTTACGTTTATGAAAAAATACTATATATTGAACACATTATATTCTAAAAAATAAGCACTTACGTATACATTTTGATCGACTCTACAATACCAAAACGAACTATATGTAAATATATACTCTCCCCAAAAACATTGAACAATTGCTATTGTAATACTTCACAGTTTAAACATGCTTTACAGAAAAATATATATCAACATATATCAACACATTTCTTTTTTTTTTACATAAAAAACAATAGAAATAAAATTTAGGTATTATATATATATATATGCACAAAATTAATGAAACAACAATTTACACACAGACACACACACACCCACACACACACAAAGACACAAACACTTTTTTTTTAAATTAGCTATTCTGTTCAGAACTGGTTAAAATAAGCTTTGCAGAATTATCATGATTAATGTATTACATATTATTGTACTTTATAAAAGGCACATGAGGATGCTACTTAAATATGTGTGCACGCTTCACGTTCAAAATACACACTACATCGTTTACTCTCGCACCAGTGATTTTATATGACAATACTATGCATAATTTCTTACACTTTTTATAGTTAACATGTAATATAAGTGATATGAAGTAACATTTCGAAAAGAAGTAAGGAGTAATGAAGGCAATGTAGATAATATATATATAAATAATTCAAACAAATAAACAAAACTAGAACAATATCTACCAAATAAATACTCTTTTTTTTCCCCATAATATATGTTTTCTCTTCATTAATTATCAACAAGTTACGCAAAATAGCATATGAGTAATGTATTTGTTTTCAAAAACAGTGCAATGTTTATTTTATACAAGTTGGTACAAAAGAACAAGAAAAACAAACCATTTAAGACCTGCCGCAATGTGTTCATGACGAATGTGAAAGAATAAAACCCCATGTATTGTATCTTACCGAAACGAAAATGTAAGACCAAAGTGAGGTTTGAAAATATTTAGATCATTTTTCGATGACAAAAACAAACCATCAAACACCAACAACCGACCCGACTCAGACCGTCATTCGTTAATTTACATCTCATGAACACTTGCAACCCCATATTCTCTATCTTACCGAAAAGCGAAAAGAAATAAGATGAGAGTGGGGTTTATTTTAGTAAGTTATTTCTTGGAAGATTACAGTACTAGAGACTATTATGTCGATTTTTGTACAAAAACAAGGTTATTATTCGACAAATAACACGGTTTAATAAAGGCATGTCTACTTATGTTCATAAAAGAAAACACTACAATGTTTCACTTTGCTAGTATTAATTATAATAATATTGACATTTATTGTTTAATAAATAAGCAGCAACATATTAATACATTGCATCTTGTTTTCACACCGGCAATTTCGGAATACCGGAACTGCATATTACAGATAATGTGAAAAGAAGCAACACGACGAGACAGAAACACACACATGCGCGCACGCACACACGCACGCACGCAGACACCCACAGACAACACAGACAACACACACACAACGACTGACTGATAAATTGAATTGCTTTTTTAATCTGTATTGGCTTTGGTATTTTACAATAAAATAGTAACACGTAAATTCTTCTCCTCAGAACCTATTTATATATAGAGCCATATTCTCTCGATGTCTTGATAAAATCGCTTCCTTCATTCACCAGGCCTTTGTTCTAAATCCACGAAACATAGCATAGCTAAGAAATCAGAAGCAGGTCAGGCGACCAAGGCTATGACAAATAACAACAAGTTGATCAGCCACGCCTTTATGTAGAAATTACATATCTGCATGAGAAATTATTTGTATATTATTTAGATATTCAGTATTTTTTATTTTGTAGTTATTTATATAATTGAAAATGTGTTTTTGTTTGATGTAGCTAGATCTGTATAAAATATTGTTTTAATTGTTGCCATATATTGCAAAGATAACATGAATACCAATCATGTTTACAATTATTTCTTAATGCATTTATTAAAAAGGAGATATTCTGTCTTTAATCTGTTTGAACTTAAATTGTTTCAAGATTATATTCTGTGATATAATCCATGCTGCCAAATGTTGTTGTTTAGCCAGTATAATGAGTATTGCAATATTGTTCTATGCAAGTAGAGTTTGTCGGAGTGGTTTTGACAATGTGTTACTGTTTCTGAATTACTGTACTGTTTCTGGAAATTTTGTACTGTTTCTGAATTACTGTACTGTTTCTGGAAGTGTTGTACTGTTTCTGAATTACTGTACTGTTTCTGGAAGTTTTGTACTGTTTCCAGTAAGGGCTATTCCAGAAGAAATGTGTGGTGGTGGGGAGGAGGATAGGAGGGGAGTTGGGGAGGGGGAATGTGTGGTGGTGGGGAGGGGGATAGGAGGGGAGTTGGGGTGTGGGGGGAATGTGTGGTGGTGGGGAGGTGGATAGGCGGGGAGTTGTGGTGGGGGGGGGGGGGGGGAGTTGGGGAGGGGGAATGTGTGGTGGGGGAGGGGGATAGGAGGGGAGTTCTGGGGGATGTGTGGTTGTGGGGAGGGGGATAGGAGGGGAGTTGTGGGGGAATGTGTGGTGGTGGGAAGGGGGATAGGAGGGGAGTTGGGGTGGGGGGAATGTGTGGTGGGGGATAGGGTGGCGGCGAATAAAGGCATTACTATTGTTTTCATGTGGGTGGAAGGGGTCATCACTATATCTATTCCATGAGTGGACTAGTGGGGTAAGCAAACATTTGGTGGGGGTAAGCAAAAACAAGATTCTGCAGGTTGGTTGTCTTAAAAAGAAATCTGGTTATATTGTTTATGTGGTTGTGTTTTCACTTACCAAACACTTTTCTGAGATACGTCAAGTTTGTCGTCACATTTGTCGCATTACAAGTAAAAGATGCATTGAATATGACTTGTCTTTCCCTGCTTGTTCAGTTGTAGAACAAGAACGACAAATACACTACTTTGGGGCCTCTATTATTTAATAGTTTAAATTATATTCTACACAGATCATTTTGAGTTTAATTTCTGTGAGTGGTTATGATCATATGAATTGCAGTTATTTTAAATATATTATCTATGGGTGGTTGGCTGGGGGAATATTGGGGGGCTTCCCACCCCACATACATCTTTTGCTAGAATAGCCCAAGGCAGTGTTGAACTGTTATGGACAGTGTTACATTGTTTCCGACAGCTTTTACTACTGCTTTTATATTGTTGATTGTACATAATTGTTTATATATTCAATCCTGCATGTGTTATTGATTATAGGGTTTTGGGGCCAGTAAAATTGCCACCATATCATATAAAAGTTGAAATAATAATATCATGGAAGTAAAATGTTGCTGGGAGATAGATTGATACATGATATAGAAATTGTATGCAAGAGAAAATTTAGGTCAGATTCCAACTTTGTTGTATATACTGAGGGTAGGAACTTCCGATCAATACCAGATTAAAGATTCTTGTAGTCTAATGTTTTTCATGGTTGTCCGTATCAATGTGTTGGGTTGTGGAGTGCTTGTTTATGGAAATAAACATCTTTGTAACATGGCATTGGGCTATAATAATATAGACACTTGAGCCATTGGTTTACAAAAAGAAAACATGATTCTGTACATCTTTATGTCTAATAACATCACATCACACGTTGGTTTAAATTAGAACGCCTGATATCTGTGTAACTATGTGACACATAGGTTTACATAGAAGCACTAGATTTCTGTGTATTTAATAGTGACATGCGACACATAGAAACACCTGATTTCTGTATAATATTGACATGCGACATATTGATTTACATAGAAATGCCTGATTTCTGTATATCTAATAGTGACATGCGACATATTGGTTTACATAGAAACACCTGATTTCTGTATATCTAATAGTGACATGCGACATATTGGTTTACATAGAAACACCTGATTTCTGTATAATATTGACATGCGACATATTGGTTTACATAGAAACACCTGATTTCTGTATATCTAATAGTGACATGCGACATATTGGTTTACATAGAAACACCTGATTTCTATATAATATTGACATGCGACATATTGGTTTACATAGAAACACCTGATTTCTGTATATC
Organism: Cyrtodaria siliqua; assembly: GCA_037043455.1. Lineage (NCBI taxonomy): Eukaryota > Metazoa > Mollusca > Bivalvia > Adapedonta > Hiatellidae > Cyrtodaria > Cyrtodaria siliqua. Next base: position 16,598 of record JAWPHD010016125.1, on the reverse strand, counting down.
TAATAGTGACATGCGACATATTGGTTTACATAGAAACACCTGATTTCTGTATAATATTGACATGCGACATATTGGTTTACATAGAAACACCTGATTTCTGTGTATTTAACAGAGACATGTGTCACATTGATTTACATAGAAACACCTGATTTCTGTGTATTTAATAGTGACATGTGTCACATTGATTTACATAGAAACACCTGATGTCTGTATAGCTAATAGTGACCTGTGTCACATTGATTTACATGATAACACCTTATTTCTGTATATCTAGCAGTGACATCTGTCACATTGATTTATCTAGAAACACCTGATTTCTGTATATTTAATAGTGACATGTGTCGCATTGATTTACATAGAACAACTGGTTTCTGTATATCTAATAGTGACATGTGTCACATTGATTTACATAGAAACACCTGATTTCTGTATATCTAATAGTGACATGTGTAAAAATGACACACGTCATATTGGTTTACATAGGGATCATGCACCATATTATAGCATATATAGATTAGATGTGCATGCTTTTTTAATAATTACACAATGTTACCAATATTTCCCTTTGTAATGAATTTTTAAATTACTTCTTAATAAATGAATGGATTGCAGATTTATTTTATTGTTTGCTTTTCCTTTTTAATTCCATCTCCTAATTACATCGATATCTATTATATTCTAAAGCAAGGTGTGTATCCAGGAGTGGGGTTTGGGGATGGGGTTGGAGGGACGGATATGATGTATGCCTCCTTAATTCTTAGAAGTAAAGAAAATCATAGGAATTTTATTCTTTAAAATGATTAATACCCACTAATATCAGAGTACTTATGCACCTTTTCTGTAAACCAATAAATTCTTGTTGAGCTGAGGTAGTCCCCCCACCCCTCACCCCATGAGATCAGCACAAAACCAGCACACAATTTTCTGTGAAAAAAAGCAGATACACAAGACACCGCCTCTTGGTACTAAATGGCAAATATTTTTTGAATCAGTACCATACTGATTGCCAACTTGAGTGACACTGTAAGACCGGTGACATTTAAATAGAGAGATTATAAAATGATTTAAAATAGTATAATTCCAATTAAGCCGACTTAAATCACGGTTTAAATCCCCAGAGATTACTTAACTAGGTCAGTAATTCTTCCCAAGTATGAGGCAGGTAAGGGGATTATACTTGTATATGGTTTTCTGTACAGATTGATAGAATAATTCAGATCTGAAGTTATTATTTATGATGAAACAGTGTGGAGGCCCTGAATGGTGATGGTTACTATGTTCCCATTAAGAATAACCTAGAAAGTAAGCTGATCCTTGGATTGCCGAATTTAGAAATTATTTCCGACTAAAAAGTGTCCAAACAATGTTATCTGTTGAGTCCAATAAGGCACTAGTGGTTGGGACCATGTTATTTAAACCCACTGGACTCATTGGATGTGTCCTTTGGCAATACCCATCCCTAGCTTCGTCCGTCAAATGGGGGAAATAAATCAGGCTTTCTTGTGTGTTGGAGGTCTATCACTGGAACATGTTAAAGGGAATGTAGCGACACAGCCAAACAAGCTCTATTATTGAGAGTTCTGAAAAACTTTGGAAAAGGTGGAAGAATCATCAAAATCGGACGATAAACAAAAAAGATATGACCATTTAATGGTTGTTCTAAAACGAATATGGGAGCCGCTATTTTTAGAATTATAGTTCAATATTAGGCCGGGGAAAAAAAATACCTGTGTTTCTGGTTACCCGACTGTCCCTATATTTTAGCGCCGACCCTACAGTTTTTTTATCATAAAAAGAAAGAAAAAAAAATTAAAAAAAGATTTCCGCGTTATTTGTTGAAAACAAACATGTTTTAAGATTTCCTGAAAAAATGTCCCAGAGTAATGTAGTTATAGACAATGTGTGAAGCTCTCTCTGGTCAACATTTGATACCTAACTGCTTTCATCAATTTTTTCTCTGGCCAAATTCCGAGAATTATCTACAAATCTGGGCTGGTTGGAATCGCAGATGTATGTCATTCTCGAAAACGAAAAACGAAAACAACTTGATCAAACTGTTTTTCTGTGACAAGTCAAAATGCTTCAAAAAACGCGATTTCCAATTAGGTATACATTCATATTTATTTTGTTCCATAGACAAGGTGTGAAGCTCTCTCTGGTCTCCGTTTGTCTGTGACCAGTCAAAATGCTTCGAAAAACACGATTTCCAATTAGGTATACATTCATTAGGTATACATTCATATTTATTTTGTTCCATAGTGTTCGCATTTTTCGGAGCATTTTGACTTGTCACAGAAAAACGGAGACCAGAGAGAGCTTCACACCTTGTCTGGGACATTTTTTCAGGAAAACTTAAAATATGTTTGTTTTCAACAAATAACACAAAAAAACAAAAAACAAATTGTGATTGAAGGCAACTATTATTTATATATTCTTTTGTCTAGATTTGATTACTTTTTTTATGATTCTTTTCATTTGGATACGTTGATATAAATTCAGTGATTCATTTTAAAAAAAACTGACCGGCTTAATGTACGACTCTTGTTAATGACAGTTTTAATATTATTAAATGTTTAGTTTTATGACAGAATAACAAACAGATTGGACACTTTCTTTCTGAAACAATGAAGTGGCCAAATTATCACGTAGCACCTTAACTTTTTCTTGGAACATCTCTTTCAAATATTCATAGATTTTGATAATAATACATGCAAAGATTCATATTAAAATAAATGGCAATATGGGATTATAATAGTTTTTCTAAATAAGAAATTGTATAAAAATACCATTAATTTCCGCACTGCCATGTGAAACATATATACATTTCACAGTATCTTATATATTTGTTATTTATAGGTATATGGTTTTATATAAAAAAAATATCCAGAAGACTGAGAAGTGGTATAAATACTAAGCGTAATGTCAAAAATCAAACAAATATTTGCAATATAAGAGATGATTTGTGTGCGTCAGCATAATAGGACACTTAGGCTGTGTCATTTTTGAATTAAAACTTAATTAAGCCCCTAGCAAAGATGCTATATATATTAAAATAGAATCCGAATCCATGAAGGAAAAGAAAAGAAAAAAAATACCTACCTACCTACCCTAATTTTTTCAACTGAGTAACCAGAAACACAGGTGTTTTTTTTTCTGGCCTTAGCATATTTAGAATATTGATAAATATCATTTAAAACAAAGAAATCACTAAATGAATACATTTTTTACTGGTCATGTAAAGCATTATTGCCATTAAGTATTACATATTTTTCATACAGCTGCCGTCATTTTTTCCCTATGTATCAGTAAATTTTCATATTTATAAATATTCCATATATGGTAATTTAGAACCGTGATGTCATAGCTCTCAAAATGGCTGCTTCCATATCCATTTCAACAGAAACTTCAAATGATCATATCTTCTTTGTTTATCGTCCGATTTTGATAATTCTTGTACCCTTATTCAAGTTTTTCAGAACTCCCAATAATAAAGACGGTTTGGCTGTGTCGCTACATTGCCTTTAAGGAACCATAGGAATCTATTTGATAAAAAATTGGGGTGATTCCCGGATTCCTATGTATCATTCCCCTCTCTCTGGCGTCTTGAAATAACCTATTGATGTGTTGATGAGCCATTAAACAATACTTCACAGTCAGTACACCTTGTAGTGATAATTTATGCCCTTCCAGTAACGATAATTTGGAAACCTGTCGACGCAGTAAAAAAGTACCCCTTTATTTAGAAAAACGCACTTGAAATAAAGTAATATTCTGTTTGTTTTCATTATTTTATTTTAGGATGGTTTCAAATTTAATTGTTTTAGATTTTATTGTATTTTATTTTTGTATGCTCACCACCGAAGGTGAAGGAGGGGACATATAGCGTTCGGGTTGTTTGTCCCGTCCTTGAGTACTGCTTTTGTGTCTGGGCTATATCTCTGTAATAAATGATCGGATGATCCCACGCTCAAATCAGTGTTTTGCAGAAAGGTTCACCACATGTAGATGATGTGTCATGTACAACTTCTGGCAATCTAGGGTCAAGATCGTGGCAAAGGTCAAACTTTTGTCCAGGCCATAACCCTACAATGAGAATTGGATTAAAGATATTTTGCAGAAAGGTTCATCACATGGAGACAATGTGTCATGTACAACTCCCACCAACCTTGGGTTAAGGTCAAGGTTGCTACTAAGGTCAAAGGTCAAACTCTTGTCTGGGCCATGATTGGAACAAAAATATATTTTTTTGCAGAAAAGTTTATCAGATGGAGATGATGTGTCGCAAACAACTCTTGCCAACCCAGGGTCAAGGTCGCAGCAAAGAGCGAAGGTCAAACTTATGTCTGGGCCTTAACTCTGCAAGGAATGATTGGATCAAAAATAAATTTGGCAGAAAGGTTCACCACAAGGAGGCAGAATCTTGTATACTACTCCCGCCAACCTAGGGTCAAGGTCGCAGCTATGGTCAAAAGTCAAACTTGTGTTTGGGTAATAACTCAGTTATAAATGATTGGATCAAAAAGATATTGGCCAGAAAGGTTCACTGTATGGAAATTGAGTGTGACTTATGAGCCCAGGGTGAAAATGAAGCTTGGGATTTGCTTTTAAGATTGATCTGGGTCAAGGTCATTGTTATTTTAAACGTGTTTTACAGGAGAAATGGCATTTGCTCATTTCAAAAATCATGTAAAAAAGATATTGTCACAGACTTCTTGGAACTTTTTCAGTGGATGCTTTTGAATGTTTACATGCCGATTACTCTTCATCCGAAAATGAGTATATTTTGTGAGCATTAACATTAATGAGGGGGCATCTATGTCAACCTACGGACATGTTTCTAGTTCTTATAAAGTATGTAAATGAGCTTGGCCACACACCTGACAGAGAAATTGTGTAATACATTTATCTGAAATATAATATTGTTTAATATTTTTTAAATAATGTTATTAAATATGTGCCAAATCTGAGCGTTAAGATATTAAAATTCAATGTTACTTAAAGTTTGTAACAATACAGATTTAAAAGCTTAAAGTTTTTAATTTTTAGAAGTGACGTGGTCATAATAATTAAATCCTTTTTGACACAAGAACCCTTTTAAACGCCTGCGAATACACCAGATATAACCCGTTCTGCTTATTAAAATGTTTTAAAATTGATGCCAAAAATGAGATCAGAGATTATTGCCGAACTTGGACCCAGCGATTAATATTTAAAGCCAGTGTTGGAGCATTTCTAGTTTATTGTTGCTGTAGTTCTAGTTGATAACAGGTTTGGAAGACAGGGTGCTCAGTTCATCAGTGTCTACAGACAGTGTCATTTTCGGCTACATCTCTCCGTAACCAGTGAAACTATCCTGTAACCATGAGAGTTGCACTACTTGTTGTTGTTCTGGCGTGTCTGCTCGTCTCCTCTCAGGCATACGTTGTCCTCCGTAACGGTAAGCAGCTTTTCATCAAAATACTGTGCTATAACTGGTATTTATATGCATGTTTATATTTCTTTTTTCTGTGTTAACTGTACTCTTGTCATATGTAAAAGAGTTTTTTCTGTAATAGTTATGGTTTCATATACTAAAATTCTGATTTTAAATTGAAATAGGCTGGTCGGTGTGCCTTCTTTGTGTAAAAAATAATGTAAAAAGGAACACGCATCAATCTTTCAATTTGAGCTGTCTCATGAGGTTTTCTACATTACTTGCATATTTCAAATAATTTTTGGTAAGTATTTAAAAAAAACTGCAGGTTTGCGCAAATAATGCATTTAAAACAAAGACTCAGATCTTTATTTGCCTTTTATTTAGTTTATATGCAACAGGTTTGAAGTCAAAATAATACTGGATTAATAAGTAGAGGCCCAGTTTTATTACTTGATAAATATTGCAAGTTTATCGTGTGTACCTTTAAGCTCATTTTATTTTGTAGACACATGAGCAACTGCATATGCAACTTTGTTTTATTGAATATACAAACTGAGTCCATTCATTAATTTGCCAGTATCAGGTTTCAAAAGTTTGTGAACCAAAAGGTATTACTCTGGAAAACTACATGCATATGGTAAAAATATAGTTACTGTATTTCTCCTCATAGTAGCGATGCCATTTCTTTTACAAAAGATCAGAAAATTATTGATTTATTATTATTTTATTTTTAGATACAAAAGATCAAAATATATATTTTTTTTTTTTTTAAAGTTTGCACTGCTATTAGGGGAGGTGCTACTATTAGGGGAAATACAGAACATGAAGTTTCTGATGCACTGACCTCCAGTTTGTATTGCAGAATTGTCCAAGGACTTCCCTTGGGGTCCCGACGCTTCCTACAACCGTGAGAAGAGAGATTCTGTAGAGCCAGAGCCTGACATGTTCAAGATAGTGGCTTACCAGGGCGACGATTAGTGAGAGGATGCACAACCATAAATATTCCAGTAAGTTGCAACACCACCTTACTTTATGAGGGCCTCATGGAAGATTGAATTGGTTCAAATGAGTTGTTGTTAAAAAAGTCTTCATTACTATTTTTATTATTGGGATTTTTTTAAACTGAAGACAGTAAATATTGCAAGGCTTTAAATCATATAACTTCACTCAATCAACTAAATAACTTCACTCAAAATAACTTCACTCAATCAACTAAATAACTTCACTCAATCAACTAATTAATATCACTCAATCAACCAAATAACTTCACTCAAAATAACTTCACTCAATCAACTAAATAACTTCACTCAATTAACTAAATAACTTCACTCAATCAACCAAATAACTTCACTCAAAATAACTTCACTCTATCAACTAAATAACTCAAATCAACTAAATAACTTCACCCAATTAAATAACTTCACTCAATCAACTAAGTAATATCACTCAATCAACCAAATAACTTCACTCAAAATAACTTCACTCAATCAACTAAATAACTTCACTCAATCAACCAAATAACTTCACTCAAAATAACTTCACTCTATCAACTAAATAACTCAAATCAACCAAATAACTTCACCCAATTAAATAACTTCACTCAACTAAATAACTTCACTCAATCAACTAAATAACTTCACTCAACTAAATTAGTTTTAGATTCACTTTTAATACACCACATACTTTGCTTTGAAGTATCTTAAGAAGTGGTAAATGTTTGAGGTCAGATTCTCGAAGAAATGCCCTGGAACTACGAGATTTCTGTAAAATTCATAATTATAATCCCTGATTTAGCTACTGATCTTGTACTCAATATTTCCAATTCTTTATCTTTTTCAGGTCAGTGCTGATTCATTGTCAGAGTAACAACACTTGTATGGTATTGGCAGAAACAAAGGGAAGACAAAATGGATTATCAAATGAGTTTATTTTTCATAAAAAAATAATGATAATGGGCACTATTTTAAATAAAATATGTATATATAAATCTTGCAGATATTTCTAATAACAATAGTTAAGGCCATACAAGACAAACATTTCAGCGTGTTAACTTTAAAGACTAAAATGTACTTCAAACAGCCACTATAAATAGAATGGGATTTCCCGCAAACTATGAGGATTTCTTTTTAATATGTGTGAAATGCATGTATTTGTAATGTGAAACCTGGCCCTAATAGCCGCCAGAAGCTATGGTGTTTCATTACATCTTGTTTTGTGTTGTTTATGTCTTTGTTCTTTGTTGTAATATCAGTGTGAATGGTCATTTTGATATCTTTATGTTAATAAATAAATAACAAAAAAAAAGAAGAGTAGTTAATCATTCAGAAAAACCTTTTACAACTCGGCATACATAAATATTATTATAAGACATCTATTAAATCTAAAAAACACTGATCAATCAATTGTTAATTATACACACTCATTCAAATCAAACAACTCCATACCTCCAAGTACAGGCATGTCTCTACTTCACGTATCTAGAATTATCACTGAAGGTGATGAAAACCCCCGCTTTTTGCCCAACACCAAAGGCGGAGGACTATTGAATTTGCATTTCTGCCGTTCTGTCATTCTGTCGCTAATTTCGTTTCCGACCAATAACTTTAATATTTATAATCCGATCTTGATTAAACTTTAGGACAATGTTTAGGGCCATAATATCTAGGTCAAGTTTGATAACCAGCCGGATTGCACCTATAACACCAGAGTTATCTTGGATTGTTCTAAATCGACTTTCGTTTCAAAAACCAATAACTTTTAACATTTATTATCCGATCTTGATGAAACTTTAGGACAATGTTTATGACCATAATATCTAGGTCAAGTTCAATAACCAGTCAGATCGCACCTATAATGCCGGAGTTGTGGCCCTTGAGTTTTTGAAATTGATGATTTTTGGAGTTTCCCCTCAATAACTTTAACATTTATGATCCAATCTTGATGAAACATGGGGTCAGTGTTTATGGGCTAATTATGATAAAAGCCAGATTGCATATATCATGCCAGAGTTATGGCCCTTTCATTTTTAAAAAATATGATTTTTGTGGTTTCTGCTCAGTAACTTTAACATTTATAATCGACTCATGTTGAAACATGGTACAACGTTTATGGCAATAATACTTCGGTCAAGGTTAATAACCAACCTGATCACACCAATCATGCTGGCGTTATGGCCCTTAGGTTTTTTAAAATTAAAGATTTTTTTTGCGGTTTCCGCTCAATAAAAAACATTTATAATCCAATCTCGATGAAACTTGGGATTAATTTTTATGGACATATTATCTCAGCCAACTTTGATATCCAGCCAGATTGCACATATCATGCCCGAGTTATGGCCCTTATATTTTTGAAAATGGAAGATTTTTGTGGTTTCCGCTCAATGACTTAAACATTTATAATCCAATCCTGATGAAACTTGGGGTAAATTTTAATAGGCATAAAACCTTGGCCAAGTTTGATAACCAGCCAGATCACACCTATCATGCTGTGTTATAGCCCTTTGGTGGTGGACCATAATTCTCTGAATTTGCCTGTTTTGTATAAAATCTAAGTAAAACAAAGGTTCATTACACGTATTCTGTAAACAATTGCAGAGATAAATCATGTGTGAACTGTATGGCAAGTGTAATAAGAATTGAATTGAATTGAATTGGGTTTTAAGGCGCACCAACACATGAAAAGGTTATATGGAGCCTAACAGGCATGAACATGCCAGGCTCATCTTCCATGTACATCGAGATAAAATATGGAAAATGGGCCAAGAACCTATCTAGAATTCTATCATAGAAACTCCATTTACGCTGGAGTCCCGTTTATTGTTTTTCTGCCACTGCTCTTTTGATGCGAGCGAGATAGCACCTGAAACAATGCAGGGATCATGATGAAGACCTTTAATGAACATGAACAAAAAATGACAAAATAACATAAATTTGGGGGGATTCTACCCCTCTGCCTACCCCTCCAAAGGGATCTGCAGTGGCCCTATTTTTTGCCCCGTGACCAAACGGGGGCACCCGGGAACCACACAGGGCTTGTAATAAGAATCCATGAAAACCTTTGCAGTGGTGACTGGGTCACAACTTTGCTGTTTCTCCTCAAATTTGGCTGGTTATTTAACTTGTTCAAGCTTTCATTGATATAAACACTCTGACCAAGTTTGGTAAAGATCAGATGCAAAATTACGTAGCTACAGATATAAGAAAGCAACAATAAATCAAGGGTCATAACTCTGGTGCAACAAAGCATATATGGCTGATTTTCCGAATTTGTCAAAGCTTCCATCACTATCAACAATCTGGCTGAGTTTGCTAAAATGAAGGTACTAGAGGGCCACACCTCTGCTTGTATGAAATGAATAGTTTTCTAACTCGTACAAGGTTATAAGAATATGAACATCCTGCCAAAGACTGGTCAAAAGATCAGATGAAAAATGAAGGAGCTAGAATGTTGATAAAGCAAAATATAACATTTTTCAATAAATCAAGGGCCATAACTCTTGTGTTACTAATGGGATCTACATGGTTTTTGAACAGATCCAAGTTTGGTCAAGATCGATTGAATTGAATTGGGTTTTAAGGTCACCAACACATGAAATGTTATATGGCGCCTAACAGGAATGAACATGCCAGGCTCATCCTCCACATACATCGAGATAAAATATGGAGAATGGGACTAGAACCTTCTCATCTGCAGAACTGCTGCAAATTTACGCTGAAGCCACGTTTATTGTTTTTCTGCTACTGCTCTAGTGATCTGAGCACCTGAAACAATGCAGGGGTCATGATGAAGACCTTTATTGAGCATAACAAAAAATGATAAAATGAACATGAATTTGTGTGGGGGTGGGGCTGGGGGGGTATCTACCCTTCTGCTTACCCTCTAACGGGATCTGCAGTGGCCCTATTCCTTGCCCAGGAACCAAGATCAAATACAAAATGAAGGTACTAGAGTGGTCACAAGGCAGAATATGATATTTTTTCAATATATCAAGGGCCATAACTATGATACTAATCCGATCTAGGTGGTTTTCTAATCTGTCCGCGCTTTCATCAATATCACTAAGCTGGCCAAGTTTGGTAAAGATGAAATACAAAATGAAGGTGATATAGTATACACAAGGCAGAATAAAACAATAGGCCCAAGAGGGCCTGTATCGCTCTACTGGCCATATGGAGAATGTAGTAGGAAACACTGCAAATGCTATGCGCAACTAGGCTCGGTACTGATCATTCCTGCCAAGTTTCACTGAAATCCAGCCAGGGGTTCAGGAAAACTAGTCCGGATAAAGTTAGTGCATAAGGGGCCATAACTAGGTCAAAAATAATTCAACCGGAACATGGCAATGACATGCGCAACTTGCTTTGGTACTGATCATCCCTGCCAAGTTTCAATTAAATCTGGCCAGGGGTTCAGGAGAATTTGTCTGCAAAGTTTCTGGTAAAGATCGGGTGAAAAATGAAGGCCCTATCGTGTTGAGGTAAAATATATTTTAACTAAATCAAGGGCCTTAACTCAGATGTTACTGGTCAGAACTGGCTGACTTTCGAAATCGTCCGAGCTTTCATTGATATCAATAATCTGGTAAAGATTGAAGAAGATCGAATGAAAAATGAAGGCCCTATCATGTTAACAAAGCAAAATATAGCAACTTTAACTAAATCAAGGGCAATAACTCCGCCGTTACTCCGCCACACTGTCTGGTTTTCAAACTCGTCTGAGCTTCTATTGATGTCAACAATCTGTTTAAGTTTGAAAAAGATCGGATGAAAAAAGAAGCCCCTATAATCTTAACGAGGCAAAATATAGCAATTTTAACTAAATCAAGGGCCATAACTCAACTGTTACTCATCAGAACTGGCTGGTTTTCGAACTCATCTGAGCTTTCATTGATAGGAACAATCTTGTAAAGTTTGATAAAGATCGGGTGAAAATGAAGGCCCTACGGCGTTGGGGCAAAATACAGCAATTTTAACTAATTCAAGGGCCATAACTCCGGTATAACATTTCCAAACTGGCTGATTTTCGGAACTAGTCTGAGCTTTCATTGATGTTAACAATCTGGTAAAGTTTGAAAAGGATCGGATCAAAAATGAAGTAACGAGGCAAAATATACCAATTTTAACTAAATCAAGGGCCATAACTCTACAGTTACTGGTCCGAACTGGCTGGTTTTCGAACTCGTCTGAGCTTTCATTGATATCAACAACCTGGTAAAGTTTGGGAAAGATCGAATACAAAATAAAGGGTTAACGAGGAAAAATTCAACAGACGGACGGACGACAGACAACTTGCCATCCCATAAGTTCTGCTAAAAAATAAAATAATAAAGATTACAATTCAAGCAATTTAATAAAATTTGTATAATAAATCACAAGAGCAAAACTTTAACGGAAGAACAGAAATGGCTAGCAGTGATGTACTAATAAATAAAATATAAGTGTATAAAATTTATACAACAAGAGGCCCATGACCTTGAAACGCTCTCCTGAAGATCTGAACAGCTAGATCTTGGAACGGTATCATAACTTTTTATATGTTTGTCATTATTTGAAGGGGCAGTGTTTCTTAATCATTGAACAATACAAGCTTTTTTGTGGCTATGTTTGAAGGAGACATGTTTGAAGTCCAAGCAGCCCTTAGAGTTGTCAGAGTAAATACATTTTATTTTCAATATTTCTCAAATGAAAAATCATTTTTGTAACAGGAGTAACATTCCCGTAAAGTTTCATGAAAATCCTTCAAGTAGTTTCAGATCAGTAGTTGCCACAAGTTTTTCCTTTATAACTATGTGTAAAGAAAGATGGCTGCTGGTGGCCACGTTTGATGTAAAATCAAAAAAATATTTTTAGGACCAACTTACCATTATGGTAAAGGTACCAAATGAATAACACATGGTAATCACAAAGCTGTATTTGTAAAATCTATTTTTAGCTGCGATGGCCATCTTGAAGTTCAGGCCGACCTGAAGTTTACTTAGGTTCAACTAGACATTATGAGCCACATCATTATGGGCCACATTCCTGTACAGTTTCATGAAAATCCATCAAGTAGTTTCAGAGGAGTAGTCGCCAAAAGTTTTTCCTATATCACTCAATGTAAACAAACATGGTCGCTGGCAGCCATCAAAGCATTTTGATTAGGACCAATTACATGTCCTGCCAGTCATTTTGGTAAAGGTTCCAAATCAGTATCACTTACAGTTTTTGGGAAGTATGTAACACTACAAGCCTTGCCATTGTACTTAACCTAATAACAGTTTATAAATGTAACACAGAGTTAAAATACACCCCACTTATAACTGATCATGAAATGGGAGATTCCTAGTACTGTCAGGTAGTTGTTGGCTAATCATCTGAACTTAACACCTGTTATTGTTTACCTGTTCTAAACTTTAGTTTCTCTGGAAGTCTGGGAGTTAAGAGGTATTGCCATATTAGGGGAGACCATTCGCCGAAAGGTCTTGTGGGTAATTTATGCATACAATGATACAGGCCGATGTCCATATGTGGGGCATGACTAACTGCCAAAAAGCAGTATGGGTAATCTTCTAGTATAATACTGAGCGATAGGAAAGTCTAGGAGAGAGTCTGGGGTCGGTGGTTGAGTAGTGGAGAGTCAGTCGATCTTGTAAGATGGATCCCTGCAGTCTAAGACAGGGTGTGGGATAAGTTAAACTATACTATGTAAGCCAGTCAGTATAGCAGGGCAGTTACCGTTACATACTAATTGGAAGATTTGGACATTTGAACGTTTCTAAATACTATTATACTTTGTAAAGCTAAGACATTTAATAATAGGGACTATTTAAGTAAATCAACAAATAGAAGTACTGAACACCACTATACTAAACGGATATGTATTTATATATATAACAGGATGTTCATAGCGTATTATGAATGTGTAATTATTCGGACTGTTTTATATGTACCAATAAATTATGGAAATCCCAACGCGAAGTCCGAAAGTTGTTATTAAATGTACCAAGCATGGCATACGACCCCGTAGTGCTACAAGTAGTCGTCACAAAACTGTATTTTTAATGTCTATTTTTAGCATCAGTGGCCATCTTGAATTTCTGGCTGACCTGATTTTGTTTGTTTGTATGATGTTTTACGTCATTTTCAACACGTAATGTTATATATGACTGTCGATTTTTTGTGGTGGAGGCAGACCACCAACTTTTCCTGGGTAAAACCAGTACTGTACACATCCTGCCATCCGTAAGAATCGACAGGCTGACCTGAATTTTTGACAGGATCAACTAGACATCAAGAGCAATATTCCTGTGAAGTTTCATGAAAATCTGTAAAGTAGTTTTAGAGGAGTAGTCGCTACAAGTTTTTATATATAACTCAATGTAAACAAAGATAGCAGCCATGTTTAACGTCAAATCAAAATGATTTTCAAAAAGGACCAACATCATGTCATGCTAAGCATTTTAGAAAAAGTTTGGTATCAATATCTCGTAGTTTTCAAGAAGTAGTCGCTACAAACTTGTTTTTTAAAAATCTATTTTTTAGCTTTGGTGGCCATCTTGGATTTCACATCAGCGTGAATTTTAGGATCAACTAGACATTATGGGCAACATTCCTGTTAAGTTTTATGAAAATCCATCCAGTAGTTTCACAGGAGTAGTCGCCACAATTTTTTTTACGGACAAGACAGAGTATGGGAGCCACACCACGGCATAAGTCCTGCTGACACCACGGCATAAGCCCTGCTGATCTGTGTTCAGTAGAGCTAAAAATAGCATTTTATACAAAACTGATATAGAATACTTTCCAAAATGATTTATAAAAAACTTTTCATTCAATTTGTTTTAGTTTAAAACATATTAAAAAAATACAAATACAATGCTTCTATAAAAACCTTTCTAAGTAAACATATTTACCTAATGCACCACCTTTCAAATTGCTTAGGCTCAAGTTATTGCCAAGTTAAAGCTGGACAAAATATAAACTTTGTTCTTACCATGATTATATTTAAATAAAAGAGTTTCTCTCTACCATGACAGTATGCTGATACAGTAAATATAAGAACACATTTTATGTGTTATAAATTTCACAATCATTAGAATACCTCTATCAGCACCATATATTTTAAAACTTTTCAGAATCTTCAGTATTAACTCAATATCATAATTTTGATAAAGCATCATAAAAATAAACTGACCAATCAGTGTCAGAGCAGAAATTACGACACACCTCTAAATTCTGGTAGGTGATAAACTCGGTCTTTATCCTAGATGTTCAACCAAGCTGACTGCTAAAATTAACGTATTCACAGTGTGATTCTTATAAAAACCTGCATATTTCAAGCACATTTATGCAATTTGATTCAATATCTTTCAAAATCGAATCTTGAAAATTACCATACCATACTGTATTTTTCCCCCCGCCCAAGGTTTTTATTTTACTGTAGAACCTTAGGATAAAAACCGAGTAACACAACTTTTATCACCTACAGAGAAAAAGATAAAATCTCAACATTTTGGCAATGGAAAATTATGAATACATATATAGATTTAATAACATTTGAATCATTGCTCTTGCATAATAATATATAAAAAACACACAATTAATTAACTTAGTTTTTATAAATATGTTGTGTAGTTGTGTGTTACTTAGTGAAGCTTGTGGAATAACCAAGGTGATGACAGATGTGGCTTGCGTAACCATGGGGATGATGTGTCTAGTTGGGATCTAGTTGTCTTTCTTGTTGCCGGGTGGGGCAACTGTATCATCACCATTGGGTATATTGGACACATACTCTCTTGCACACTTTCGTGGGAACCAGCCACGTTGACGACGACGCTTTTCTGTAAAATAACTTAGTTCAATAAACATTTCTGTGACATAGTAGTTGTGCAGTACAGTCATTTGACTACAAAGGCAAGCCACATAGACAATTACTATTATTGCCTAATAGGAACTATTATAAAGACGCATAGAGGATCTTACATGAGTGACTGTGTATTATTGATTTTAATAAACAAGTTGGATAAAATGATAGGATACGAGGCTCTGCCGAGTATCCTATCTTTTTATCCAACGAGTTTATTAAAGTCAATAATACACAGTCACGAATGAAAGATTCTATTTATCACATAACACACCTACGATGTGATACTTCCACTTTAATGTTGTCAATTTTCCTTATATACGGCGGCAATTTGCAAGACAATCCATGACTTCGTTTTGTTGTTTACATGACGTCGCTACGTTACATGGCTGTAAGTGCGTTTGCCCTACAAATAATGCGACACCTTAAACCAAATTTAACGTTACTAACATTCATTTTATGAAATAATATTTCTTGTACCATAGCTCTAATGGTTTTCCTTTGTTCTTGCTTATGATATAATTTTCATAAACCTGAAGGTCTGAGCCTAAACCATGCTATAAATGCCGGTATATTTCAGCCGTGCTATAAATGACAGATTCGGCAGTTATACCATGGTCTACTCAATTTTACGCACGCGCAGTTGTAATTTACAACACAGCTGTCAATCAAAAGGACTACACCATTACCAAAACAGCACTCCTTGACATTGCATTTGCCCAATAATATACAAAGGCGATTGGCTAGAATAATCAAAACTTGGGGCATGCACATGTCGCGTGATAATGCTATTTCCTGATTGAATCGAGCTGTTAATTTTACTGAAAACTGCAACGCCCTAAAACTTCTTGCACATGCGTAGATGGATAATGGCTCTGGTACAAAATATTTATAGCATATTTTTCTCGTATGCGATTTATACTGCACTCTCGGGCCTGCGGCCCTCGAGAAGCAGTATAAATCGCATATACTCGAAAAATCATGCTATAAATATTACAAATAATGATAAATAATTAAGGCGTCTGAACGCACCGTATGATATACCATGCAAACAATTGAGATTAAATGTTTTACTGTATACAAACACAGTGATTCGGTCCTCACTTGTATCTGTAATACACTAGTGTATTACGAGAAATAAGTCATGGCTTTATTACACTCCCAGAAGCCATGTTATGTGATTAAAGTAGAAAGATCATGTTGCATACATTAAAATGACGCAGACAACACATATAAGGCAATTGGTAAAATCATGTCGCATACCAAGATTACATATTTATGTGTTATGTATGTTTTACCAAACATAGGTAACAATTTAGTGCTTTTTTTTCTTTCACTCTGA
>JAWPHD010016124.1:0-51493 GCA_037043455.1 Cyrtodaria siliqua | reverse complement strand
CACTCCCATTAGATTATTATTCCCGATGTTAAAAGCATTTCTTAGGTGTGAGGTCAGTATAACCTTGAACTTTACCCTTCTAACAAGACATGCTTCATTTTGGTGGGTATTACCCTTTATAAGGGCCTGGTGATCTTGTCCTTTAACCTTCTGCCCACCAAAACAATACGGTTCTTCATTTCAACAAGGGCAATGACAAGTGAAGTTTACAAGTGTGAATGTTATGAAGTTATTCAGCAAAATATAAGATCATGGTGACCTTGACATTTGACCTACTGACCCAAAAAACAATAAGGTTCCTCCTCTCACATAGAGCAAGGCACCTATGAAGTTGAGTGTAGGTGGTATGGTTTGGATATCATTGCACAGTATGCCTATTTCCATATAAGGTCATGGCAACCTTGACCTTTGACCTACTGAAAACAACAACCATACGGTTCTTCCTCTCACCTAAAGCTATGTACCTATGAAGTTTCATGAGTGTGGAGGTTATGGTTTTGAATTTATGGTCTGGAATGCATATTTCCATATAAGGAAATGGTGACCTTGACCTTTGACTACTGACCCCAAAAACAACAGGGATCCACCTCTCACCTAGGGCATTGTACCATGAAGTTTCATGAGGGTAGGTCTCATATGTTTGTAGATAATCGTGCGGAATGCGAACTGTTTACTGACGTACGGATGTACGGACTGACGACCCCATACCATAATATGTCCCATTCAGGGGCGTAGCTGGGTAGTTTGAATTGTACGCCCGAAGGGATTTGGTCAGGAAGGATTTTGACGATCGTACATTAGATTTCAGTATTTTTACCTTAGATTAAATGTATGTATAATTCAACCAAAAGAAAGCGCACATGTAGAGTAAATTCAAATAGTATACATGTATTTATATTTGGTATAACAAATTAAGATCAGGAAAATAAGGGGGCAACGATTGTGCTGGAATATTTTACCCCTAACCTCCTACCCCATTTCGGATTTTATTACATATTTGGACCATTTATTTTTATTTATTTTTCTGGCGAACTGTATCCGCCTGCCTTTTTCCAACAGGCATATAAAAATTGTCCATATAGAGTATTTTCAATGCCCATGACTTGACGTCTAATCTAGATTATTTTTACTTATAATTACAGGGCTTTTCATTTGATTTTAAAGCGACACATGGCATTCTTTAATTTTTTACCATACATTCAAATTATCATCTCTATTTTAACCAGTATCATTTTGACTTTAAACCTGCTTGCATATAATAAACCAAATTTTAGGTTTCATTTTTTCTTTTTCTTTTACCATAATTATGTTTATATACGTTACTGGTGCAATATAATCAAATACATAGTAATATGCAAAAACAATTTTCTTCATTCATTTCTTATAATTAATATTAATGATTGAACAAATGCAAGTTATGTAGAAAATCTAACGCCGCACCTTTAAAAAAAAAAGAAGATTGCCTTGTGTCCCTTTAAGTAAAAGAGAATGTTTAATTTAAAGTTCCAAATGTTGAATTGGTGAGATGCTCACCTGTATGAGTGGTTACATTCGTGTCATAAGTCGAAAAGCATTGGTTTAACTAAAAATCGTTGAAAAAAGTATATACTTAATTGAAAATAAGTGATAATTTTCCATTTACTCAGTGCAATTTATACTTGATTTAGGCCAATTTATACTTGATTTAGGCCATCCGTAAAAAACTAAAATGGTTTGCTTGCTCCGACATTCTGAAAAAAGTCCTACTTACTGAAAAAGTCCTACTTAAAACTTTTTATAGCAATTCTTTAACCTTTTCTTTGTTGCTATTTTTAGAATATTTTCCTTTAATTTCTTATGGTTTTAACTGTCTTTGGAAATAAAAATTCACCTACCTTCCTACCCACCTAAAACGTTTTGAGACGGAGGACAGCAAACCAACAAATTTTTAAGGATGGCCTTAATAACGCGTTACTTGGACCAGGTCAAACATTATCTAAAGCCGTAGAAACTTTAAGCTGGCTAAAACATTGAATAATAAACGTGTTTCGTGTCATATAAATAGTGTGTTACTCCTAGAAAACCTGATCGTATTAGCCAAACTCATTTGACCAATCAAAGACAGTTAAAATTTGTTGTGGAAATGTTCTGTAAAACTTCATTTTTTTCCTACTTGCATTTTTGAACAAACGTGTGCAGATATTTTAACTTTGACGCATGATTTCTTGCTGGCATTTCTTCAAACTAATGTTTTCTTCTGATACTCTGGTTATCCAACAGGTTTATTTTGAGTTACGTACCTGGGGTTACAGGCTTTTTTTTATCCCCGATTAATACAGTTCAGCGAGAACTTGAACTTGCACAGGGTATGGCCGAGTCTCCCTGCACACAAGACTGACGGATTAACATAAACTCAGAAAAATGGCCTATATACTTTCACAGTACCTTGCCTGAGTAAGGTACTGATGGAGTGGGTTTAAAAGAGCTGGGACGTGAACCCACCGGAAATCGAACCCGGGACGTCTGCATTAAGAAGCAAGTATGCTGACCACTCGGCCATCGCAGCTTCCTTTATGACGTAGAAAGATATGATATGTTTAATATGTGACCCTCTGTGCCATATGAATTTACCGGGATACACGTTGCTATGCGACTTATAGCTAATAATTAAACAATATTGTTGCTGATGTTATCTGATAGACGTCACAGTGTTTGTAAACTAGATTTTCATTTGTTTATGGATTTGACAAGTAACGCATTTCATGCCGATTCTCTTACGCATTACAGATATATTTCTAACCCATTACTCCTAGAAAGCAAAAACTGCTTCAACAAGTAAAGCGTTACTGTCTGATAAAACATGTAAATATTATCACATTACTTTTTTTTTATGTCCAAGTTACACTAACTCATTAATAAATTGTGAATTAATATAGAAGAGAAATCTTTTATCTATAACGTGTTACTTTTGGGACTTATGACATGAACCGTCGTCACTCATAGACCTGTGACACTGGAAATTTGTTTTATAATTATAATTTAATTAATGAATAATCTTATAATCTTAAAATCCACATTTTAGTGTCCCAACCTGCATGTATACAAGTACTCTGGTTCCAGTGTCCTTAAATACTTTGAAGATTTGTTGTTGTCACAGATCAGTTTGCGCAGAGTCCTTATATATACGGTAATATAAGAATACCGATTTAAGGTAAATGTACTCTCAACAAATAGCAAAGTTAAAAGTAGGATAAGTAAAAAAAAACTAAATCTTTTTACATGAAACTTACAATATATCACATAATTACCATAAACATCATATAAAAGCTAAACTACTAAATAAATAATTATGATGATGTCTTTAAACATAACTGCATTAAAGAATCTACTCATCTATGTCAGACTATTTTTTGCATAAAACTTCCAATATATCAGGTGCGGATCCAGGATTTCAGCTTAGCGGGGGGGCATAAGATTTTGGTCAATTTTCGGGTCCGTTTCTAGCCTCATAAAACGGTTGCGGTAGTGCATTGATAGGGTAAAAAAGTCCGTTTTCAAATAAAAGGATTTAACAATGTGTTAATTAAACCACTCATTAGCCATTATGCGTCGAGCGAGTGAAGCTAGCAAGATTTTTTTTTATACTATGGACGTGCATCGAAATTGTTTGATATTATATCTACACTAACATGGACATACATGTATGATCCGGAATTTTTAGTGGCGGGTCACCCCCCCATTTAGGTAGGTTGTGCCACCCATTAAAAAGTAAAAAGATATGTAAAAAGTAAAAAGATATGTATAAAGTTGCTTTATGCAACCTTTTCTTAAATCACCTGTCTTGAAATCAAATATTGTGAGTAGCATTACCTATAATTCTATGTCGGTCAATAGCTAATGTTTGTGTTTATATGTCATACCGACTGTAAATAAATGTTGTATCTTGTATATTTTTTTTTGTACAAATTCATTTACTTTCTGCATTGATTATGAACATTGATTTTGTTTCTTTAAAAGCGTGGGGGAAGTGACCTTCATGGACAAATATGCAGAAGTGTTTCAGATATCCACCTTTGAATCTTTCGTTTGTACCCAGGGACATAGTCCTTAACAAATCTGGTGTTTTACGGCACGTCGACACAATAGGTCAAGGTCATATTATGCGCGAAAACTGATGCAAATGAACAATACAATCAATTATTAAATGGTACGTAAAAATGTATCCGTAGAACTATTTACAAAAAACGCATTTTCAGTGTCAGCACAGGCGAGCACCTCACCAATTCGAGACTAAACGTACACAGGCAAACGTACACAGGCAACCGAAAAAGATGATCAACGGGAAAAAGTTAAATCAAGGATTTTTAATGTGAACACAGACGTTACCTGGATTCTTGTGAAGAATATTTGCATGATGTATAATAACTCGTTTCTGACGATGCCAATAATATGTCAACCCATATTGTAAACACAGCTTGCTTCTTGTCGCGGGAAAGTTACAATTTTCTGTACGGACGATTCTCCAATCGTGCTTCTTCGTAATGTTCGGTCGGTATTTTTTCGAAAATCTTCGCCAATTTCCGGAAATCGCAAAACACTGCCTCAAATTATTTCCGATGATCTACGGAAATTAGCGAGTTTGTACGCATTGAGTCAATCGGTTTCGCATTGAGTTTGTACGATTAATCCGATTGGTTCGGGATTCAGGCACAACTTCGGCGATTTTCGTAAGTCAGACTTTAAAGGGATAGAGGCGATCTGTAAGAGTGATGGTTGTCAATCCAGGAGAGAATAGATAATGCAACATACAGCTATTCCTTCTTACTTCGTACAATGCGAGACTGGAACCAACTATACCAACCCGGACTCAAGGTTCCATTCATTCAATAGATTCATGAAATTTGGTGCGTAATTAGCCTAGAAGAGGCGAAGTGGGTTGGAGCTGGAGAGAGGGTATCGACTTGAAATGCTGCAATGAGTTTCAACTATATATGGTTACACACACCCTATTTAGTAACGCTTAACCAAATCGCAACATTTCCCCCATTATTTATCAGGACTTTCCAATGGAATGGGGATGCTCACGTATGCATTATACGTTGTTTACGAGTATGTTATAGACTGGTTCTCTACAAACCAGATGCAGACAAGTTGGAGTTAACTCTCATAATGATGTAAATTCTTTTAAATGTTATCAATTATGAAGAAATAGTAATAAAACTACTTGAGATGATTTAGATTTAATTACAGACCTAATAACAAATTATTATTAGATAAACACTAAACTAATTATTTTTAAGTATGTTATCAAATCTAATTATTATGTCCTCTGGTCTGACATGTCTGCTGTATATAATAGCAACTCAGATTTAAATGTATTTACCTTTTATATTGTAACATGTTTAAAAGCATCTGAGGTGTCCGGTATTTTTTAAATTATTTTTTGGTTCATGTTGGTTGTTTTTTGCGTTCAGTAAGAACAGCATTCATTATAATATGTGGCGATAAATCTGTTTTTGTAAAACTATCATGATACCATTTTTAGATCTACTAGTTTCTGTTTAAAAAACATGATGCATGATGCATAAGTTGACAATTTGTATACACGTAAACGCACGCACTTATAATTATTTGCACTGTAAATATCTTACTGTTTCCTTATATGCTGATTCTGAACTTAAACACGTTTCGTTGTCGCCTAGAAAAGTCACGCTATGGGAGCCTGTACGGTGGAAACCGATAATTTGAGCAAACTCGACTGTACATGTCCATATTTTTTTATCAGAACGGATTATTTAATGCAACATTGTAAAGCTGCAAACAACAGAATAAAGCAGGAACCTTTTGTAACTTCCCTATAATCGTCGGGTAGGACTCCTGTCGTTGGAAGATGGACTATAATCCTTAGAAATACACACACACTTGACAGTGTATAGAGCATATCGTAAAGACATAAATCAACACTTACATTCATTCGTGTACTTGGTCAGTATGCGGTTGCTCACTAGGAAGTTACATGTTAAAGATACTTTTCCTCTTCAGACATCATACAGACAATTTCAGCAACTCATTTTCTGGCGCAAATAAGTTTTGCATACATTAATGAAAAAGTACTGAAACATCTCTCACAAATGAGTAAACAGTTACCTCAAAATAGTGTTTTTCGCTGAATTATTGTTGTGGACTTTAGCGAAAACATTTGTGGGCTTTAGCGACAATATTTTGTGTGGGCTTTAGCGACAATATTTTGTGTGGACTTTAGCGACAATATTTTGTGTGGACTTTAGCGGAAAATGTTGTGGACTTTGACGTTCTTTATTTTGTGGAGTTAAGCGGAAATGTGTGTGGACCATAGCGGATTTGTGGACTTCAACGAAAATGTATGTGGACTTTAGAGGAGCTGTGGTCATTAGCGGAGTTGTGGTCTTTAGCAGTGCCACGATAAGAAAATAAATTCAAAGTTAAAATATTATTTATTTTATAAAGTTAAGATATACAGTAACCAGTTGGGGCACAAGTTACAGAACACATACACCGGTATTTAACTTAAATGACTGTAAGGAATAATCCATATAGTGTAAACCAATTAAAATTAATACTAAATTAGGTAGCGCCGTGGTGTAATGGTTAGCATTGCGGCTTAGTAACCCAGGGATCGCGCGTTCAATCCCAGCCAGGACCGAATTTGGGTTAATTATCGAAATATTTCAAAAGTATTTCCTACCTTACCAGTCCTTCGGATGAGACTTTAAACCTAGGTCTGCTCGCTAAAATGCTTAGTGCAATACAGCGAGGATAAATAAACGCTTATACACACATTAATACTAAATACGATTTTATTTGCAAATAGGCAAAAAATAATTAACTTGATATGTTTCAATAATAACAAGTTCTAAACACCTAAAAACCTGTCTGTAAACACGCATGTCAGTTGGGATACGGTAAGAGATGTACAATGGCCCATTTGGCTCACATTTACTTCACTTCTATTTCTTGACTTCCGAATTCCGCATTCCGAATTCCGAATTCCGCATTTAGAAGTAGGTAGTAAGTAAGTAGTATGAGTAAGAGAATAATATTGATAATTCTACTAGTACTACTACTACTACTACTACTACTCTACTACTGCTACTGCTACTGCTGGTGCTGCTGCTGCTGCTGGTGCTGCTGCTACTACTACTACTACTACTACTAACAATAATAATGCTACTACTACTACTAGATCTACTACTACTACTACTACTACTACTACTGCTACTACTACTACTACTACTAATGATAATAATAATAATAATGATACTATTACTACTACTAGATCTACTTCTACTATACTACTACTATACTACTACTACTACTATATCTACTACTATATCTACTACTACTATACTACTACTATACTACTACTATACTACTACTATTCTACTACTACTACTACTACTACTACTACTATTACTACTACTACTACTACTAATAATAATAATAATGCTACTATATAAATACTACTACTACTGCTTCTTCTACTACTACTACTACTACTACTACTACTAATGCTACTACAACTACTAGATCTACTACTACTACTAATAATAATAATGCTACGTCTACTAATTCTACTAATAATGTATGCGTGCACGTGTATGTATGTGTGTTGAGGGTTTGCACAAGTTTTCACAATAACAAAAAACAACAACGTTTTTTCGATTTTTTTCAGGATGGTGTATCTAGAGGGTGTCCTGGGGAAGTCCGGAGGGGGTCCAACCTTTACATACCTTAATTTATAACATCTCAGTCCGGCCGGCCCTCCGCTTCCTTCTGGATCCGCTAGTGATATACACCACTCACACACATAACAATATAATATTTCTTGACTTCTGAATTCCGCATTCCGCATTCCGAATTCTTCCGCATTCCGCATTCCGAATTCCGCATTTAGAAGTAGGTAGTAAGATAATAATAATAATAATAAAATAATAATAATAATAATTTATGCGTGCACGTGTATGTATGTGTTTTGTGAAATCTCAGTGTTACTGTTAAAGATGCAATTACTTCTCACATTTTATATTTAATAATCATGTAATATAAAAGTGTATGTATAAAAGTGTATGAATATTGCCAGTGACCACGACTGTTGTATTTTTATATAAACCCCATAACATTAAGTTAAATTCCCTATAACCTGAGTATCCTTTGTATAAATACACCATAAACGTATATACTATTAGACCCTATACATATACACTACTTGAGTATCTGTTTTTCCTTTGTATATACTCATACTATAAACTTCAATATAAAATATAAGATTTTCAAAAATACTCTTATTTATTAATAGTGCCAATATGAAAACAAACGTTATTTTTTGCGTTTTTTTGAGTCTAACTTAGACCAAATGTTTTAACAATAAAAACCAAACATTTGCGATTTTTCACGGGTGTGGGGTGTGGGGGCTTAATATAATATATATTATATAATTTAGAAAATCTCAGTCAGTCCAGCCCCCAATAGATCACCTTGTGCCTTCGGCTCATGTGATCTAAAAAAGGCACAAGGTGATCTAAAAAATCTTAGAATTGCATTTGAGTTCACTGGATCAAGGTCAATGTAACTGTTACTAAACTAATACAATTATTTCCATTCAATAACTTCCGTAAGGAACAAGATATTGCGACGAAACTTGCTTTATTGGTACGTTATGTGGACAGGAAGCTTGGAATTACATATGAGGTCGCTGGGATCAAGGCCGCTGTCACTGTTTTTAAAAATAGAAAAATGGTTTCCACTCAGTAGCTTTTGTTAGGAATGAGATATTGCGACGATACTTGCTCCGTATGCAGCTTATGTGGGAAGGAAGCTTGGGATTTGGCATTCATGTCACTGGTTTCAAGGTCAAGGTCATTGTTACTAAAATAGAATAAAGGTAACCGCTCAATGAACGTGAAGTTGGCAGTAGCAGTAGCAGCAGTAGCAGTGCAGTAGCAGCAGTAGCAGGAGTTACTGCCAGCAGTAAAGCACCATCTCAGTAGGTATATTCATCGCAAGTGCTTTCTTTGCGCAGCATGTTTCTACTTTACCACCATCATGTTTAGCAAACAACCCCTTTCGCATCTTTCGCAACCATCATATGTTTGCTATTGCTATTGCTATTGCTATTGCTACTGCTACTGCTACTGCTAACTACTGCCAGCAGTAGCACCAGTAGCACCAGTAGCAGTAGCAACTGCCAGCAGTAGCAGCAGTAGAGTCAATAGTCATCTTAATTACGACGATATATGATCATCGATATATGATGTTTTCTTTGCGCTAGTATGTTGTTGAACATACTACGCAAAGAAAACACTTGCTTTGAATATACCTACTGAGATGGTGCTCTACTGCTGGCAGTAACTCCTGCTACTGCTGCTACTGCTGGCAGTAACTCCTGCTACTGCTGCTACTGCTGGCAGTAACTCCTGCTACTGCTGGCAGTAACTCCTGCTACTGCTGACAGTAACTACTGCTACTGCTGCTACTGCTGACAGTAACTACTACTGCTACTGCTGACAGTAACTACTGCTGCTACTGCTACTGCTGACAGTAACTACTGCTGCTACTGCTACTGCTGACAGTAACTACTGCTGCTACTGCTACTGCCAACTTCACGTTCATAACTTAAAGGGTATGTAGGCATATGGGGAAATAATCTTAATTATTGAGAGTTTTTACAAGCTTGGAAAAAATTAAAGAATTTTCAAAATAGGATGACAAAGTAGTATTTTAGCTGACCGAAAGCACACTATTAATTAAACTGTGTATATTCCCCGCACAACAAAGTATACATTACGTGGTTCCGCCTTAATTTTATTAAGCGATGGCAAAGCTTATATTAGCAGTATTTTATAACAATTATTTCGACAATAAAACACTTTTAACTGAAAAATGCGATAACCTGTTAAAAATTACCTATTAAATGTTTTAATTTTACAACATGCTAACTTTTTAAGCCGAAATTAATGTTTTATTTCATACTCCAGCTAACCCCGTTTTCGCTTCTTGGAGAAGGGGTTGGATGATGTATTAAAGTTAATACTCGGACCACGTAATGTGTGTGGTATACTGGAAGCAGTCTGTGGGATTCGAATCCGCAGCGGTGACTTGAGATTTCTTTAAGTCCTTTTAAAGCAAAACTGTTTAAGCAATACATCTTCACCGAAACTGGAGATGTTTATAAACCATCCAGAGTAGTCTCATTTCTGCGTTTACGTATGGCATACAAATTAAAATAGTATATGGGACTGGGGAGTGTCTTGATAAATTAAGAATTGATTTTCATTTTTGCAGCGTTTATGCGGTTTGAAACACTACTCTTAAATGGCAAACGTCATGAATGAATTTGGCGAATTATATGTAAGTTTGCCATTCACTACTACCGCTTGAAACCGCATTAACGCCTAAATAACGTGCGTCGTGGAACTTACCATTTACTATCCGCGTTTAAAACTACATAAACGCTTAAAAAAAAAATTAAAAAAAATATTATATCAACTGTATTTGCCCGTCGCTATAATACCAACAATAACGTGCCTTGAGAGATTAATAATGATAAAAAAAAGGGTAAGAGAGAATAACTACCGTCAGGGTATTTTCAGACAGTGGAATAAACTCTTTCTATTGAGACACATTGGATGCGCGCGCATTAGCTTCGATTCTTTCAAAAGGGAAGTTTACTCGAAATAGGACGCTTTTTTCAAATAAATATAATAATTACTCAATACATTTTACTTTGCGGCTTATTTTCCTCGCAAAAACATATAGCCGAGTTTCCAACCTGAAAACAAGTACCAAGAATGTGTTGTTACCTTTAGGGCATAGGGTTGTTACCTTTAGTGCAGGTCAAAATCGTGTTACCTTTAGTGCAGCAGTTGTTACCTTTAGTACAAACATATTTGTTACCTTTAGTGTAGGTTGTTACCTTCAGTCTCAAACATGTTACCTTTAGTGAAGTTGTTACCTTTAGGGTTGCAACAGTCGTTAACCACTTGGACACGGCGACGGCACCTTACACTCATAAAACTTTAATTAGTTTTTTCTTGCACCTTACACTCATAAAACTTTAATTAGTTTTTTCTTGATAAGTGGATGCACCTATACATTTTGGGCGTCAAAGGGTTACCTGACAGTGAACAACCTTGTCCGCTCTATAATCAATTTTTGTAGCCATATGCATGTAACCCCACAGGTCTACTGTCCATGGTGAGAGGATGACCTTTATACAGTATGGGGTCAATGGGTTTAAGGTTAAGGTTACAATGACCTGATAATTAAACAAATTATCCGCTCTATAACCAAGACTACTAGCCATATGCAGTAAACGACACCGACAGACAGACCATGGCGAAGGGATGAACCTATACATTTTGGGGTCAATAAGTGCAAGGTGAAGGTTACCATTACCTGATAATGAAATACCTCGTCCGTTGTATGACAGCAGTAGAAAGTAGAACAAAAACTGCTATGAACAATCTCAAGTGGGATGGTATTAATAGGCTAGCCATCATGCTTTTGAAATCCAGTAAGACTGCACATCTGTGATGTTGATCGTCCCGCCGGCAACACTCGTTATCCGACGACCAGACGTCCTTTTGACTACTTTCGAACTTTCAATCATACCGCAGTAGAACCAAAATTGTGATAAACGGTCTCAAATGGTGTGATTTTAGTAGCACTACAAAAAGGCTTTAAAAAACGCTGCGCCCGCGTGTCTATGTGGTTGATCTACCCGCCGGCAACACCCGAAACCCGACAAAAACGCCCTTTGGAGTCTATTTCAGTGCAAATTTCAGTAACATAGCAGTATACCTAAAACGTTGATAAAGAATTTCAAATAGTCTGATTTAAGTAAGTCGGCCACCATGCTTTAAAAAATCGCTGAGACCACGTATCTATGAGTTTGATTTTTCCGCCGGCAACAACCGTAATCGGACAGAAAACGCATGTTCAAATGAACCGCTGTACAGAATTCAGTACTACAGCAGTAGAACAAAAACTGCGATAAACAATCTCAAATGATGTGATTTTAGTAGCATTACCAAAAGGCTTTAAAAAAACGCTGCGCCAGCGTGTCTATGATGTTCATCAAGCCGCCGGCAATACTCGTTATCCGACGAAAAGACGTGTTTTTGACTACTTGCGAACTTTCAATTATACAGCAGTAGAACCAAAATTGTGATAAACGGTCTCAAATGGTGTGATTCTAGTAACACTACCAAATGGCTTTAAAAAACGCTGCGCCATGGTGTCTATGTGGTTGATCCGCCCGCCGGCAACACCCGAAACCCGACAAAAACGCCATTTCGAGTCTATTTCAGTGCAAACTTCAGTAACACAGCAGTAGAACTAAAACGTTGATAAAGAATTTCAAATAGGTTGATTTTAGTAGGTTGGCCATCTTGCTTTAAAAAATCGCTGAGACCACGTATCTATGAGTTTGATTTTTCCGCCGGTAACACCCGTAATCGAACAGAAAACGCACGTTCAAATGTACCGCTGTACAGATTTCAATCATACAGCAGTAGAACCAAAATTGTGATAAACGGTCTCAAATGGTGTGATTTTAGTAGCACTAACAAAAGGCTTTAAAAAAACGCTGCGCCAGCGTGTCTATGATGTTGATCTGTCCGCCGGCAATACTCTTTATCCGACGACCAGACGTGTTTTTGACTACTTTCGAACTTTCAATCATACAGCAGTAGAACCAAAATTGTGATAAACAATCTCAAATGATGTGATTTTAGTAGCATTACCAAAAGGCTTTAAAAAACGCTGCGCCAGCGTGTCTATGATGTTGATCTGCCCGCCGGCAATACTCGTTATCCGACGAAAAGACGTGTTTTTGACTACTTTCGAACTTTCAGTCATACAGCAGTAGAACCAAAATTGTGATAAACGGTCTCAAATGGTTTGATTCTAGTAACACTACCAAATGGCTTTAAAAAACGCTGCGCCATGGTGTCTATGTGGTTGATCCGCCCGCCGGCAACACCCGAAACCCGACAAAAACGCCATTTCGAGTCTATTTCAGTGCAAACTTCAGTAACACAGCAGTAGAACTAAAACGTTGCTAAAGAATTCCAAATAGGTTGATTTTAGTAGGTTGGCCCTCTTGCTTTAAAAAATCGCTGAGACCACGTATCTATGAGTTTGATTTTTCCGCCGGCAACACCCGTAGTCGAACAGAAAACGCACGTTCAAATGTACCGCTGTACAGATTTCAATCATACAGCAGTAGAACCAAAATTGTGATAAACGGTCTCAAATGGTGTGATTTTAGTAGCACTAACAAAAGGCTTTAAAAAAACGCTGCGCCAGCGTGTCTATGTGGTTGATCTGCCCGCCGGCAATACTCGTTATCCGACGAAAAGACGTGTTTTTGACTACTTTCGAACTTTCAGTCATACAGCAGTAGAACCAAAATTGTGATAAACGGTCTCAAATGGTGTGATTCTAGTAACACTACCAAATGGCTTTAAAAAACGCTGCGCCATGGTGTCTATGTGGTTGATCCGCCCGCCGGCAACACCCGAAACCCGACAAAAACGCCATTTCGAGTCTATTTCAATGCAAACTTCAGTAACACAGCAGTAGAACTAAAACGTTGATAAAGAATTTCAAATAGGTTGATTTTAGTAGGTTGGCCCTCTTGCTTTAAAAAATCGCTGAGACCACGTATCTATGAGTTTGATTTTTCCGCCGGCAACACCCGTAGTCGAACAGAAAACGCACGTTCAAATGTACCGCTGTACAGATTTCAATCATACAGCAGTAGAACCAAAATTGTGATAAACGGTCTCAAATGGTGTGATTTTAGTAGCACTAACAAAAGGCTTTAAAAAAACGCTGCGCCAGCGTGTCTATGATGTTGATCTGCCCGCCGGGAATACTCTTTATCCGACGACCAGACGTGTTTTCGACTACTTTCGAACTTTCAATCATACAGCAGTAGAACCAAAATTGTGCTAAACGGTCTCAAATGGTGTGAATTTAGTAGCACTACCAAAAGGCTTTAAAAAAAAACGCTGCGCCAGCGTGTCTATGTATGTGGTTGATCTGCCCGCCGGCAAAACTCGTTATCCGACGAAAAGACATGTTTTTGATTACTTTCGAACTTTCAATCATACCGCTGTACAGACTTCAGTACTAAAGCAGTAGAACAAAAACTGCGATAAACATTCTCAAATGGTGTGAGATTAGTAGTACTACCAAAAGGTTTTAAAAAACGCTGCGCCAGCGTGTCTATGTGGTTGATCTGCCCGTCGGCAACTCTCGTTATCCGACAACCCGACGCGTTTTTGACTACTTTCGAACTTTCAATCATACAGCAGTAGAACCAAAATTGTGATAAACGGTCTCAAATGGTGTGATTTTAGAAGCACTACCAAAATGCTTTAAAAAAAACACTGCGCCAGGTTGTCTATGTGGCTGATCGGCCCGCCGGCAACACTCGTTATCCGACGACCAGACGTGTTTTTTACTACTTTCGAACATTCAATCATACAGCAGTAGAATCAAAATTGTGATAAACGGTCTCAAATGGAGTGATATTAGTAGCACTACCAAAATGCTTTAAAAAACGCTGCGCCAGGTTGTCTATGTGGATGATCTGCCCGCCGACAACACTCGTTATCAGACTACCAGACATGTTTTGACTACTTTCGAACTTACAATCATACAGCAGTAGAACCAAAATTGTGATAAACGGTCTCAAATGGTATGCTTATAATAGCACTACCAAAATGCTTTAAAAAAACGCTGCCCAGCGTGCCTAAGATGTTGATCTGCCCGCCGGCAACACTCGTTATCCGACGACCAGACATGTTTTGACTACTTTCGAACTTACAATCATACAGCAGTAGAATCAAAATTGTGATAAACGGTCTCAAATGGTGTGAATTTACTAGCACTACCAAAAGGCTTTAAAAAAATGCTGCGCCTGCGTGTCTATGATGTTGATCTGCTCTCCGGCAACACTCGTTATCCGACGACCAGACGTGTTTTGACTACTTTCGAACTTTCAATCATACAGCAGTAGAATCAAAATTGCGATAAACGGTCTGAAATGGTGTGAATTTAGTAGCACTACCAAAAGGCTTTAAAAAAATGCTGCACCAGCATGTCTATGATGTTGATCTGCCCGCCGGCAACACTCGTTATCCGACGACCAGACGTATTTTTGACTACTTTCGAACTTTTAATCATACAGCAGTAGAACCAAAATTGTGATAAACGGTCTCAAATGGTGTAATTTTAGTAGCACTACCAAAAGGCTTTAAAAAACGCTGCGCCAGCGTGTCTATGTGGTTGATCGTCACGCCGGCAACACCCGAAACCCGACAAAAACGCCATTTCGAGTCTATTTCAGAGAAAACTTCAGTAACACAGCAGTAGAACTAAAACGTTGATAAAGAATTTCAAATCGATTGATTTTAGTAGGTCGGCCATCTTGCTTTAAAAAATCGCTGAGACCACGTATCTATGAGTTTGATTTTACCGCCGGCAACACCCGTAATCGGACAGAAAACGCATGTTCAAAATGTAACGCTGTACACAATTCAGTACTACAGCAGTAGAACAAAACTGCGGTTGGTTGATATTAGTAGGTTGGCCATCAGGCTTTTAAAATCCGTGAGACCGCATGTCTATGAGGTTGATCTTCCCGCCGGCGACACTCGTTATCCGACAAGAAGACCTATTTTTGTTTAATAAG
Organism: Cyrtodaria siliqua; assembly: GCA_037043455.1. Lineage (NCBI taxonomy): Eukaryota > Metazoa > Mollusca > Bivalvia > Adapedonta > Hiatellidae > Cyrtodaria > Cyrtodaria siliqua. The sequence continues at coordinate 35,772 of JAWPHD010016124.1, read as the reverse complement.
TTTCAACTGTAACGGTTGAGAACGAAGTGCGAAAGAAGTTGTTTATAAAACATGATGGTTAGAACTGTAAAGTAGAAACAACAATAGATGTTAATGGAAGTGCTTCTACTGCTCTACTGCATCTACTGCTAGAAGCTGTTACTGATACTATCTGTAGTATTTACTGCTACTGCTCCTACTGCTAGCAGTAACTAAAAAGTCACAGCATTAACGGTAGGGAAACAGATATAATATTATATACTTGATATTGGCGAAACGGCTGTGTTATAAAACATGATGGTTAAAAATTAAACTTATATTCTTGCGATGAGTATATCTATTGAGATGGTGCTCTACTACCTACTACTGCGCTGGCAGTAGTTAGCAATAGCAGTAGCAAACATATGATGGTTGCGAAAGGGGTTGTCTGTGGAAAAGTAGAAACAACATACTTGCGTAAAGAAAACATATATCGCATATATCGTTATAATGACTATTGACTCTACTGGTGCTACTGCTGGCAGTAGCTACTGCTACTGCTGCAACTGCTGGCAGTAGTTAGCAGTAACCGTAGCAATAGCAGTAGCAAACATATGATGGTTTCGGAAGGGGTTGTCTGTTGATTGTTGGAAAGTAGAAACAACATACTTGCGCAAAGAAAACATCATATATCGATGCTCATATATCGGCGTAATTAAGATGAATATTGACTCTACTGCTGCTACTGCTGCTACTGCTGGCAGTAGCTACTGACTCTACTGCTGCTACTGCTGCTACTGCTGGTAGTAGTTAGCAGTAACAGTAACAGTAGCAATAGCAGTAGCAAACATATGATGGTTGCGAAAGATGCGAAAGGGGTTGTCTGCTTAACATGATGATGGGAAAGTATAAACAACATACTGCGCAAAGAAAACACTTGCTATGAATATACCTACTGAGATGGTGTCATGCTGGCAGTAACTGCTGCTACTGCTGGCAGTAACTACTGCTACTGCTGCTACTGCTGACAGTAACGAATGCTACTGCTATTACGGCTGGCAGTAACAGCAGTAACAGTTACAGTAGCAGTACTGCTACTGCTACTGCCGCTACTGCTACTGCCAACTTCACGTTCATCCTTTGTACATGGTGCTCACCAATTATTACCGTATGTAACACTATATTGAACACCGGTATTTTTCCTGAGTCTTGGTCAGAAGGATATATCATCCCACTACATAAGAATGGTTCTATTGATGACACAGATAATTATTATTAAGTGCGCTGGGTAAACTATTTACGAGATTGTTACCACGTAATGTAAATCTTCTTTTCAATGGTGTACAAATTGATATTGTGAAGTCACTTACTTACCTTGGAATTGTTTTTACGCAAGGCGGTTCTTTCAGTGAAACGCAATTAACGTTAGCGGGTAAAGCACAAAAAGCAATATTCAAACTGAATAAGTATCTTCTAAACTTTACAGACATTTCTATATCTCATAGACTTGAACTATTTGATAAGCTTATATTGCCCATTTTAAATTATTCTTGTGAAGCGTGGGGTTTCTACAGTGCTAACAATATTGAAATTATTGCAAACGTATATTGAAAGTAAAACGTACAACGCAAAATGATTTTGTTAATGGTATTCAGGGCAGGTTTAGCCTTATCAATAACAGATTTTATAGAATTATTAAATATTGGTTAAAGTTTTAAACAGCAGTGTAAACAAGTATTGCAAAGTTATTTATAATGTTCCAAAAACAGATGCTGATATTTACCCAAACAAGGTATCATGGGTAACCTTAGTTCGCGATTTATTACCGTCAATGGGTTTTTACTACGTGTGGCTAAACCAGAGTGTCGAAGATGCGGATATGTTCTTATGTATAATTAAACAACGACTTCATTATTTAGAAAAGTTCATCGAGAGCAATATTTTTTAAAGAAATAGTTAGTTTTGATTTTCCATTATTTCTTAAGGGCATAAACGTACCCAAATTTAGAATAGCGATGACCAGATTAATTGTCTCGTCTCATAGCCTTGCTGTAGAGACTGATAGGTGGCATAGACCTAGAAGTATACCATTAGCAGATAGAATATGTATAATTTGCAACAAACTTGAAGACGAGTTTCATTTCATTTTAGATTGCGATCTGTTTAAAGACATCCGAAAAATATATATTAAAAAATATTTTTGGAATCGACCGGGCATGTTCAAATTAAAAGGACGTTTTTACAGCAAAAAATAAAAAGAAATTAAAAAAATGTAAGTGTGTATATTTTTAAAGCATTTGATATAAGGAAATGCTAATGAATTGATTTGATGTAATTGTAATTCCATGTCTCATTTTGCATTATGTATATGTATATACTGTATTATCACATGGGCCTATGGCTTACTGATTTTGAAATAAAGTGCTTTATTCATTCATATCATTATCAGACCAGATGTTTTTTTTTATGTTTTCCATTTAATATACGGTTTAAGCATCAATATGCTTCATTTGACACTGCCTAAAATTCAATGTTATGCATGAAATTGCGGGGTCAGTTTACCCCACCCACTGTTGGTATTTGTCATGGTTTAGTCGACTTTATTAATATTCGTTATAACCTGCAAATATTCGCCATCAACTAACACAAACTTTCAGATGACATAAAACAGCGGTTGTATGGATGTATCACATGTGTACTAGAACATTTATGGAATATTGTATGTACATGTTAAATACTAATATAAGAAACATATCACATGTCGGAATAATTTCTATTAAAAATGGTTTCATTGTACTGTTTACGTATCAGTATAGTTCGTTTGACAATGTACACTGCTTAAACTTCACTGGTATATGCGTTAAATTGGGGTGGGGTGTCAATTTACTCCACCCACTATCGTTTGTTGTTATGGTTTAGTCGATTATATTATTTTCGAAAATATACGGCAAATACTCGCCTTGACCATCAACTAATATAAACGTGCAGATGAAATAAAACAGCGGCTGTACAGTTATAGGACTGTCCGGAAAAATGTAATAGTTTCGACTCAGCTCAAGTTACATGATAATCAGCTTGGTGTCGGCATACCCAGCATGAGGTCAATAAAATGGCGATAAATCCTCTAACATGCCAGCTAATGAGCTAAAACTTTGTCCATGCAGAATTAAATGTTAGAAGTATATATCACTGCCTTATCTCTATTTGCAGATAGCATTTTGTTACACCAACTTATTTCTATTTTTTTTAATGTGCCTATCTGCTGTCAGATAATTGATGACCTGCTGTCAAAAAAAAGGGTATTTTATTGCTCTTGGGTCAGTTAATTACATGGATGAATTATAGAGATTCTCAGTAAACAGAGATTCTCGGGACAGTCCTATAACTGTGTATGACTGTATCGCACGTGGTTACGCTGCTGTATAACCAGCTGTTACTTTAAGCACACTGAGCACAAATAAAAAGTACCCACTGTTAGCGCTGGTATTTCCCATAGGTCAGTTTTGAGTGAATATAAAATAGGTTTAATGGAAAAAAATCTGATATTTGTAGGCACACTTGATTCAGAACAAAATATCCCAGCAAACAGTTTCAAATGATCCAAGTAATACATTTTGTATGATATCAAAAGGGAGGTAATTGGATAATTATGGACAATTAAAAGCTGCTATCTACAAAAGCTGTATTACATTTGTGGGTGATTTCTTTTGGCAAGGAACCAAATAATTAAACAGAACGCAAAAGGGGAAGTATTTCTTCACCAAGCCGTCCAAAGAAATCCATCATTATTGGTCATAATATTACATTCCGTTTCAAATTCGACACTTTTCAAATAGTGGAAACATTTTTCGTTACATATTTCCTATTTTCCTTACTGGCTTTATACCAGATATCGTCATTTTTATGCTGATTCTTTAATATATCTAAATCAAAATTAGTCATCTCATAAGTATTTTTGCCGATAGAGAAGCTCACCCCTTTGCCGTAAATATTCTGTGTTTACATTGTTCCTATTCTCAGTAACAAGTGTCACGTGACCGTTACTAAATATAGACTGAATTGGGCCGGTCGTCTGATTACCGTCATGTTCAGTTTAATACCGAATAATCCATGTTTGAGATGATGAAAACGTGTTTAGTTATTAATTGAAACATAAATCATAAATATACCATTGCACATGAATACACAAAAAAAAATATCTAGAAAAAAAGAATATCTACAATTTAAAATGTTTTTTCAACTGTAGGTATCGGATGTAATTTACTTCACTTCGACGTTCATAATTTAAAGGGAAATAACTGTCCGCAAATGTAAATCTAGTTGTCTCCCTTGGCTGAAAATGATTAGCACATGCTTTTAGATTTTTGGGCACGTCAAATTGATTCAATGGTTCGACGTAAAAGATCAGCTATTTTAAAAGGAAATTTTCCTGCGCATGCGCATTAGCGCGTGATTCCCCCGATTGTGTTTTGTTTATAACGGTACTTATATAGGTAAACGGGTTGGTTTGAGAGTGCATGTTAACATTTTTAAACTATTTTTTTCCTCTCCAATCATATGATGATAGTGTGTAGTGATTTGTAAACTGGGGTCGAAAAATAATCACAACATCGAGCGTTTTATTGATAATGACGAAATCTGGTGAATGACGATAACTGGTACACAACCAGTAGCATTCGCATATCTAGACAGATAGAAACTCCATATGTGGATTCATCGAAATAAAAGATGGTAGCTGGTCGGTTTCGTTCTTGACTGAGCTTCATGTGCAGGGGCCCGGATTTTGGGGGTAATCTGTGTAACTCGAATGTCGGTCCATTTCGGTTCATTCCGGTAATTAATTCGAGTGACCGGGATTGGGGTACATTTTGGTATTTTGTCCCATCAGCTGCAAGCGTTTCATTAATCCAGATTTCAGATTGGACGAAGCAGAAGAAATGATATTTGGGATAATCCACGAATCTTACGAGTAATATCATGGTTATATGGCATAATGCAGAACAATAAAACATATGTATCGCTTGTAGGACATGAAATTCAGGTACAAAGGGTCTTAATGGAGACAAACACTCCAAAACTGCTGTGTGTTGCAGATTTCGGGTAGCACACAATTTCGGATCTTGTTGCTTTTCGGATTATTGTTTTCGCCTTTTATTAGTAAACCTGGCTGATTTGCATTGATCGAGCGTTAGTTACCAAGTAATCACACTGACCATCAGGCCCTTCAATACAATAGCATAGCCGCACCACGGGCACTGCCATATTTCTAAAAATAAATAAAAATAAAACATTTAAAATGCGCTGAGCTTAAAAAACTACACTCTACTTTGATCGTAACAGTGCCAAATCTTAACAGTTTGGTAATTATAATTGCTAAAGCTGTGTATCTGGTAATCCTGCACCAGGGCCTTCACTCTGTTTTGGGGGACTGCGACCCATACCCTTGGGTGGGGGAATTTTAGCGCGCATTTACAGGAAAAGGGAAATTATTTTGTGGCCATAATTTTGATTATAATCATTGTTTTAAATAGTCTACATCTTTTATTTGTATTAAATACAGTTTAGTGTTATGTTTAAGTAATAAAAAACAGACTACATTGTATAACAGTTTAAGAATTTTTTATTTTCTGCAACATTCATCAATAGGTATAACACTGCCGTTAGATTTGGAAAAAATAGACGGTGCGACACTAAATTTGCCGTAAATGAAGTGATTAAGTAAGAAACGGGACACAGTCTAAAAATTTCGTACTCAACATTTTACGTACCAGAAGTTTGTTTTTTTAGTTTGTTTTTTTTAGTTGTTTTTTTTCGAGGTACCATTTTGAGTCTGTAATGGGGGGGAAAACATACATTATGGAGGGGGAATGCATCTGGTAAACGGACCCAAAATCGGCAGATTGACAGCCCTGTGCTCACCCACGTTTTTATCACAAATCAAACATAGTGCATAAAATACACGTCTACGAACTGTGAGACAATTTTTGATATCCGACGTGCATACATGTTTGGCTTTTTTATGTGTGGACTTTCCTCAGAGATTCGCAAAACAATGGTGTCATACGCAGTGACGTCATACAAGAAACGTTTACACACGGTCTGAAATTGTCCAGATGGTTTTTGGTCAAAGGCAATGAGACGTCATGGGGTGCATCTGTAAACGTCCTTAGGTAAAAAAAACCAAAGCAACCCAGACGTCAAATAAATGAGACTAAAATCACCCCCACTTTTATTTTCCTTTCAAAAGGCTTGCCTCCAGAATGTTTCTAAAATGAATAATCTCAATAGATCAAGCTTTTATTATTCCAAAATTGTTTGTCAAATAGAAGATATAACTGTAATAATAAAAGAGCTCAAGATTTCTCAAAACTACAATTTGGGCGCATTGAGAATGCCTACATTTTTTTTTTTATCAGTTATGAGCACTGTAATTCATTACCTATAATGTGAACTACTAGACTGTTCAACCTAAGTTTAATTTAATACTTTTGTTTATTTTCATGCTTTGTTTACATTTTTTTTGGATTGAATATATGAAGTTGAACTAAATTTCATACAAACCTAAAATTATCTTGCAGAACATATTTTCTCCCCATGACAAACATGTAGTCAGAGTCTTGGTAATATATTCATTCTGAAAGAAATGTCTGGAGGCAAGGATCTTCAATAGTTTTAGTTAAAGAGTTTAGGAGGGAGAAAAAGTCAGTAAAAAAAATTCCGCTAGAGTCAGAGTGGTAGAACCACCTTCATGTTCATTTTGTAATTTTTTGTCATGCTCATTCAAGATCATGACACCGTGCATGCAAACGTGGAAATGTAGCTCCCTCGTAAATGGAGTGTCTACTATAGAATTTGCAGCAACTCTGCAAGTTAGAAGGTTCTAGGCCCATTTTATCTTGATGTAAATGAAGGATGAACATGGCATTTTCATTCCTGTTTGGTGCCATATAACCTTTCATGTGTTGGTGCACTGTACAACCTATGATTAAAAAGGTCAAAATTTATTTGAAAAATACTAGAAATACCTCAAAATGTCCACTTGGTATAAACAGTTTCTTAAAGTCTTTGTTCATATAATGCCCTGTACTGTTACTCTCACTGTTTTCTTGCAGACAAGTTACAATGAGCAATTTCCCAAACCAAGAAGCATCAACACCAGTGTAACATCACGGCCAGCCACCTATATAGATAACAGCATTCCTCTGGAACACTACATAAAACCACGGAGAATCAGCAATCAGAATGTCGTATATCGACATCATCACCGCCAGACCCATATTGGCCGACCTGGCACACATTTCCACAGAGCAAGACTCTTCTATACCAACGTCTTTCCTAACTTTACTGTTGTAAATGTTGAAAAACCACCATGCTTTTTGAGGAAGTTTTCCCCAGATGGGAAATACTTTATAGCTTTTTCATCGGACCAAACTTCAATAGAAATTTACACATTCGAAGGCTCAGCTGCAGCAGAAAGCTTGATGAGGCAAGCTAAAGGCGATATAGCCGCATCAACAACAGATCCTGCTATTAATGAAATAAGAAGCAAACTCTTTGAAAAATTCTTTAAACTGAAATGTACAACGCTTGTTGCAACAAATGGTGGGCATTTAAACAGAGAATGTAGTCTTTTCACAGATGACGGAAAATTTGTGATCGTAGGCTCAGCCCAGTATGTTCCTGAAGAGCCACACCCTCTTTTCTTCGAGACTCATAGAAACAATGAAGCCGTCAATGCTACGCCGCGATCACCCCTGGAAGACTACTCATTGCATATTGTAGAGTTGGAGACAGGTCACTTAAGCGACTCAAGGAGTTTCAAATATGATAAAATATTTCTCTCGCATAACCAGGGCTTGTATTTGTACAAGAACACACTAGCCGTGCTGTCGGTGTTACAACAGACTGTGCATATATTTCACGTGACATCAAATGGAGACTTCATTGATGTACGTAGTATAGGCAGATTCTGCTATGAGGACGATGGCCTCTATTTTGACGTCTTTCAAGACCCAACAGGTAACACAGAAATTAATCCAAGCCTTCTCTGACCAGTAAGCGAAGGCTCGGATTGCACAGTAATATAAACTAGTGGTACCTGTGTCCAAAGTTTTGCATTTTTACTTCATCTGTGCTTGTCCTTGAATTTTTTTTTTTAATGAGACCCATTAAACGTAATGTTTGGTTAGCTGGTTAGGGTAACTTGATCATACCTGGGTGCTTTTTTTTTGAAAATGTATAACTAAGAATTACACTACAAAACCGTGTATTAAAACTCTATCCAGGAGTTCAGGTCATATAATAATGTAAATATGCCAATTAAAAGTATAGGTTTATTCACAAGTGCTTATGATACCCATGATTGAATTTGCGTAAAATTAATTATGAGTTGGTAACTCGTTATTCAACACTCCCGTTTTGGGGTTTGACCCGGCTGGTTAAAGCCATTTATATTGTGTCTATAGAGTTTGTATCCTCAAAATATGTAAATTATATGTATACCTCGACGTCCGTAGGTTTAGAAACGGGGTACACCTGTTGTAAAATTTTGCCTGTTGATGGCGGGATAGTGACTTTAAAGTCAAAACTGATTTTCATAGCCATTTGTGTAAGAACTATACCAAATTTATGCTTAAGTTCATGTATAATTTTTGTGTTTAGAAATAATGTTCATTATTGTCCTACTTGTAAACCCTACCTAAAAATATCTGACACATTGCCTCTACCATAGAAATTGGTGAATGATTGAAATAGTTGAGCCGATGTGTCAGTGTGATTAATAAAATATTGTAATTCCAAAATAATTTTTAAAACAATTACTACTAAGCGTATATTAGTTCCTATTTAAAATACTGTTGCAGAAATGTATGCTTGTAGATAGTGATCGCTAAGCGACTGGTGTGTAAGTCCTATGGTCAATCACGAGTCAGCTTTTGTAACACGATCATGCATGCTTCATCATGCTTATAGTTAACACAATGTAGTTTGACTTTGTGATACATATGTAACTTGGCTGCAAATCTACGGTTGGTGAGAAAGTCACGCTCGGCAACCTCTTCCACTGTAAGTTGGCTTGATTTTGAAAAAAGACAAACCAGGGCTTTTTTTCCTTCATAAACAGAGGCCGAAATTCGGCCTCTTCCCCTTGCAAAATGGCCTACTTTCTTTCCCTCTTTTGCTGAGGAAATTCATTTATCGGATTATAAATCTGGGTCAACACCATTTCCCTAAGTACTCTTGCTTTTTCAATAATCATGTTTTAGATACATTTATTAAGGTTTTCTAAAATGTACCTTTTTCATCTAAAAATGCGTCAAAGGCATATTTGCACACCAAGCCTTCAATTTCTGTTACCCCTATATCTTGAAAAATCATACTATATTTTTCCCTAGGTCTCGAAAATCTCGCTTCTTTTTCCCTGTTGAAGGACCTGGCCTCTTCCCCTATTTCCGAAAAAAAATCCTACAAACCAATGTCTCCATATAAATGATTGCATTATCTATTGCCTTTTAATAATATTTTCGTGTCGTCTAGAACTTGCACTTTAATATTGCAGGACGTGCTTCGCAGACCCAGTATATGGAAAAGACAATGAACTCTCTTAAACATCGCCTTCTTGTCTTCCTCTACACACGGGCCAAGAACAGTGGCTCCATCTATGAGCTGAGAAAATTCTACCAATTCTTCGATCAGTTTGTTGCTCTTAAAATGTGGAAAATGCAGCTTTTGGATGAAAACCATTTACTGATCAAGTATGCTAGTGAAGATGTTGTTACACTTAAAATAACGGACCCAAACTCGCAGCCATCGTTCTTCGTAGTGTACAATATGGTTAGCACAGAGGTTATAGCTGTATACGAGAATACGTCTGAAGAGCTGCTGGAATTGTTTGAAAACTTTTGTGATATGTTCCGTAATGCCACACTTCACACAGAAGCGCAGTTCACGTGTTCAGCGTCCAGTAATATATATGCTCGCCAGATACAACAGAGATTCAAGCAGACAATCATCAACGCCAAGTTTGGTGGAAATACCGGTAAGCGGAATAAATAATGTTCCACTGCATCAACCTGTATTGCTATATTCATCTTGATAGATATTTTCATATTTAATTTTAAGAGGGTGTCATTTACAGATTCCTTTGCATTTTTTTTTTTAAAGAAAATCTATAATTATGCACTAGCCTGGGCAGCTCCCATACCCTTGAAGATTATGAAGGTAATGCATGTTTAGAGATGGTTTGTAGTACAGCTAGATATTGAAGTAGCAATAAAAACAACTGTAAGAAGATTGTTGATGAATTATATATTTAACATTGAAATGAGATAAATGTAATTCTTTTTATTAGATTTTTAAATAAAAAATGACTGAAAAAGAATTGTACAAACTTAACGGTAGGATTAAATAATTAACATAATGAACAAATCAGCAGAGGAGAAAATTACAGAATTAATTTGATAATACGTATAGTTTTAGTACAAAGTCTCTAAATGTTTAAATTCTTATACCTGTATCGTGTTGATATCATCCATATAGAGGCAGTCAAGCGTCTACTAGCCCAGTTGCCTATCAGTGCGCAGTCATACAGCAGTAGTCCATACCTGGACCTTGCTCTCTTCAGCTACGATGACAAGTGGGTGTCAGTGATGGAACGGCCCAAGGCCTGCGGCGACCACCCCATCAGGTGAGTTGGTGTGTGTAATCCTAGTATATATAGTACTCTCCTGTTATGCCACAGTAGTATGAACTATATCTAGTGAAGTTGCTTTGTACATGTAATCAGCAAAGGAGCCGGCCCGGCACAGTGGATAACACGATACATGTACATTGAATCTGAAAAACGGGGTTTGAGTCACAGTGACACCGCTGGGTTTTCTTTGGTGGGTCCATAGGCTGGGCACTTAATTCCTTATCTTTGTCCATCAGATGAGACTGTAAATCTGGCAGTCTGGTGTAGCGGAGTCTATCCTCTGAGCATGTTAAAAGACATAGGATAGCAAGAGTAGAGCATGGTTTCTTGAATCCTGTTTATCCTTTCCCACTATGGGGAGGCTCTTAATAACCTAGTAAAATGTGTTAAGTTGTTAATCAGCTACTGATTCAGGTACCGGTTATGCTAACATACATCAGTTCAATATCTACTTGGTTGCTTTTAACAGCAATCTTAAAGAAGCTAACCCACCAAATAACGGCAAAATTTCACTACAGAACCGTTGATCAATCAACTCTGTTTAGGTGTTTAGGTCATATAATAATGCATATGTGCCGATTAAAAGTATAGGTTTATTCATTGGTTCTTATAATACCTGTGATTGTAATTTGAATATGCGATGTAAAATTAATTACAAGTTGGCAACTTTACGAGTTGGCAACTTTATTCGACACTCCATTTTTGGGGTTTGGCCTGACTGGTTAAAGCCGTTTAACATTGGGTCTATAGGGTTTGGATTCTCAAAATATGTAAGTATATAATTATATACAGGTTACGGGAGGTGTACAGTACTGGTTCTACCCAGGAAAAGGAGGGGTCTGCCTCCACCCCCAAAAAAAAGCCATCATATATAGCGGTACACCTTACATGTGTTGAAAATTATGTAAAACACAATACTAACACCTTGTCGGTAGTGTGTTTAGAAACGATGTACATATTTTGTAAAATTTGACTGTTGTTAACGAGATAGCTACTTAAAAGTAGTTTCAAACATCAGAGTTATCACTAGTGTTGTTCCAATTAATCAATTTGATCGATCAGTTAAGCCTTTTTTCTGATTAATCAATTACAGTTTTCGTGATCGAGTTGACTCGGTTGATATTTTAGTAATAGAGAATGAAATAAGTTATAAATTTTGCAGCATGTAACTATGAATTGGTATCACAACTTATTTTTTAAAACAAATGCTTGGTCAGCTTCATACAGTTCCTTTATGACCATTGCATGTGTTTCTTTTCTTCACAATTACCTGAAAACAGCTTATACTGTTGTCTGAAATAGAAAGCATGTTTAATCGTTTAAAGATCGATCATTGGTTGGTTAAAAATTTTGATGATTGATCATGAATTTTCAATCGATTCCCAACACTAGTTATACTGATTTACTCAGAGTACATTGTAAGTTTCAGTTTAAAATTTCAAGGCATATGCTTTTGCTCTAGACCAACACCATTCAGCTTGACCACAATACTGATCGATTCTGTTTACATGTATATTTCTAGATTTTACGCCAGAGACTCTGCACTTCTCAAGTTCAAGATTTACGCCGGAGTGCTCGGCAAGAATCCCCCACCTACTGCCAGACGACTCGTGGCTTTCACCTTCCATCCTAGTGAACCATTCGCCATCAGCGTGCAAAGGACTAACTCTGAATATGTTGTGAATTTTCACATCAGACATGCTCACGTTCCCGATTGATTTGTACTCATACAGTGAATACATTTAAATGAGCTAAAGATTAAGTTATTACTGATACCGGGAAATTAAGCATTAATTAATTCAGCATCAGTGCCAAAAGCGACATCTAAAATGTTGTCGGTGTTTACGTAAGGCATACATGAACTTACATGCAGGATAGGTCTGTTATCCATATATTGAATACATTTAAAGTTAACAAGCTGAAATTCCTTTATTTTTAAATAAACAAGGGCAATAACTCTGGAATGCACAAGTAGATTTTGCTCAGTGTCCAACTTAACCATGATACAAACCGTCAAATAAAATTTGGTGAAAATCAGAAGCTTTGAATGTTTATAAGCTGTTGTAAGGTTGCAATATATAGAGTTTAATAACCAGTGTTTTTGAGATACGGAAATATCTCCTTATGTAGAGAAATGGCCCCGATATAAGAATGAGTGCTGCGCACTCGTTCTTATATCCGCACTCGTTCTTATATCGGGAGCCATTTCTCTACCTCAGGAGATATTTTCAGTATCTCAAAAACACTGGTTATTGAACTATATATTATATGATTTAAAATGATATTTTATTAATATTTCTAACGATTCACGGCTTTTTACACCAGTTTGCATGAGAACGCCAAGATGACATTGCGTCATACAAACAAAACAAGTGGAACCGGCACTCTTCGTTAATTTCCGTAATCTTTATTCCCTAGTGGCGGAATCTGACGACGACGTCCGTAAAACAGTCGGAATGTCATTTTGAGATATTTCCCAGTAGAGCAAACGAGTAGATATAGCTTTTCTATTCTCAGTATTTCCTATACAAATCACAGACAAATATGTAATATTAACCAATATTAGGATACATGCAGCAAAGGGGAGATAAAGCCTTAAAGAAACTAATCTGCCAAATAATGACAAAATTACACTACAGAACCGTTTATCAAAACTCTTTCCAGGTGGTCAGTTCCTATACAAATCACAGACAAATATGTAATATTAACCAATATTAGGATACATGCAGCAAAGGGGAGATAAAGCCTTAAAGAAACTAATCTGCCAAATAATGACAAAATTACACTACAGAACCGTTTATCAAAACTCTTTCCAGGTGGTCAGTTCATATAATAATGTATATTTGCTAATTAAAAGTATAGGTTTATTATTCATGGGTTCTTAAAATACCAGTGAGTGAATATATGTAAAATGAATTGTGAGTTGGTAACTTTTAATTCGATGCTGCATTTTTTCGTGTTATATAAATACACTTCGTCATTAGTAGGCTTAGAAATGGTATACATCTGTTGTAACATCTGCCTGTTGATGGTGGAATAGGGACAGTGTATTAGCCAGCCAACCGTGCAGCCGTCTTTTGCACGGCCGTTTTTGAAAAATCGCGGCCAATGTTTGAGGGAGTGGGTGGGGTAAAAAAAAAAAAAAAAAAAAATTTCTTTGCTCAACAACACTTCCAAACTCTTACTTTCTCAATAATGTTATGTTTTGTATACATTTATAGAAGAAATATGACCTAAAATGTATTTTTTTCACCTTTATCTGTAAAAAAATTACCCCAGAGACACCCACTTGTCGCGAATTGGCGCATAACGCATGTTAGCAAATTATTTTGCACACCCAGTTCTTGAATTTCTGCCTAATACACTGGATAGGGACAATATCGGTGTTGTAAAGTTGCCATATATAAATGTGTGGTATCAGGGCATGTGCAGTAAAGGTGAGATAGCGGGTTTTATAAAGCTGCGATATTAAGTACCGTATGTGATATTAAGGCACGTGCCATAAAAGTCAGAAATTAAGTTTGTGTTATCGAGGAGAGGCAGTAACGGTGAGATACAAAGTTTGTGTTGTGGAGGTGTTTGCTGTTACGGTGAGATACCAAGTGTGTTATTGAGACGAGGCAGAAACTGTGAAATACCAAGTGTGTCTGTTATCAAGATGCAGCAGTAATGGTTAGATACCAAGTCTGTGTTATCGAGGAGAGGCAGTAACAGTGAGATACCAAGTGTGTGTTATTGATGTGCGGCAGTAATGGTGAGATACAAAGTTTGTGTTCTGGGGGCATTTACAGCAATGTTGAGATACCCAGTGTGTGTTATCAAGGCGAGGCAGTAACTGTGAAATACCAAGTGTGTCTGTTATCAAGATGCAGCAGTAATGGTTAGATACGAAGTCTGTGTTATCGAGGAGAGGCAGTAACAGTGAGATACCAAGTCTGTGTTATCGAGGAGAGGCATTAACAGTGAGATATGTGTTGTGGGGCATTTACAGTAATGGAGAGATACCAAGTGTGTAAAATACCAAATGTTCAAGGAGAGGCAGTAATGGTGAAATACCAAATTATAAAGGAGAGGCAGTAATGGTGATATACCATGTGTGTTATCAAGGCTAGGCAGTAACAGTGAGATACCAAGTGTGTTGTGGGGCGTTTACAGTAATGGTGAGATACCAAATGTGTGTTATCAAGGAGAGGCAGTAACAGTGAAATACCAAGTGTGTTGTGGGGCGTTTACAGTAATGGTGAGATACCAAATGTGTGTTATCAAGGCTAGGCAGTAACAGTGAGATACCAAGAGTGTTGTGGGGTGTTTACAGTAATGGTGAGATACCAAGTGTGTGTTATCAAGGAGAGGCAGTAACAGTGAGATATAAGTGTGTTGTGGGGCGTTTACAGTAATGGTGATATACCAAGTGTGTGTTATCAAGGAGAGGCAGTAATGGTGAGATACCAAGTGTGTGTTATCAAGGAGAGGCAGTAATGGTGATATACCAAGTGTGTGTTATCAAGGAGAGGCAGTAACAGTGAGATATAAGTGTGTTGTGGGGCGTTTACAGTAATGGTGAGATACAAAGTGTGTGTTATCAAGGAGAGGCAGTAATGGTGATATACCAAGTGTGTGTTATCAAGGAGAGGCAGTAATGGTGAGATATAAGTGTGTTGTGGGGCGTTTACAGTAATGGTGAGATACCAAGTGTGTGTTATCAAGGAGAGGCAATAATGGTGAGATACCAAGTGTGTTATCAAGGCTAGGCAGTAACAGTGAGATATAAGTGTGTTGTGGGGCATTTACAATAATGGTGAGATACCAAATGTGTGTTATCAAGGAGAGGCAGTAATGGTGAGATACCAAGTGTGTGTTATCAAGGAGAGGCAGTAACAGTGAGAAATAAGTGTGTTGTGGGGCGTTTACAGTAATGGTGAGATACCAAGTGTGTTATTGAGGCAAGGCAGTAACAATGAGATACCAAGTGTGTTGTGGGGCGTTTACAGTAATGGTGAGATACCAAGTGTGTTATTGAGGCAAGGCAGTAACAATGAGATACCAAGTGTGTTGTGGGGCGTTTACAGTAATGGTGAGATACCAAGTGTGTTATTGAGGCAAGGCAGTAACAATGAGATACCAAGTGTGTTGTGGGGCGTTTACAGTAATGGTGAGATACCAAGTGTGTTATTGAGGCAAGACAGTAACAGTGAGATACCACGTGTGTTGTGTGGCGTTTACAGTAATGGTGAGATACCAAGTGTGTTATTGAGGCGAGACAGTAACAGTGAGATACCGCATGTGTTGTGTGGCGTTTACAGTAATGGTGAGATACCAAGTGTGTTATTGAGGCAAGGCAGTAACAGTGAGATACCAAGTGTGTTGTGGGGCGTTTACAGTAATGGTGAGATACCAAGTGTGTTATTGAGACGAGGCAGAAACTGTGAAATACCAAGTGTGTCTGTTATCAAGATGCAGCAGTAATGGTTAGATACCAAGTCTGTGTTATCGAGGAGAGGCAGTAACAGTGAGATACCAAGTGTGTGTTATTGATGTGCGGCAGTAATGGTGAGATACAAAGTTTGTGTTCTGGGGGCATTTACAGCAATGTTGAGATACCCAGTGTGTGTTATCAAGGCGAGGCAGTAACTGTGAAATACCAAGTGTGTCTGTTATCAAGATGCAGCAGTAATGGTTAGATACGAAGTCTGTGTTATCGAGGAGAGGCAGTAACAGTGAGATACCAAGTCTGTGTTATCGAAGAGAGGCATTAACAGTGAGATATGTGTTGTGGGGCATTTACAGTAATGGAGAGATACCAAGTGTGTAAAATACCAAATGTTCAAGGAGAGGCAGTAATGGTGAAATACCAAATTATAAAGGAGAGGCAGTAATGGTGATTTACCATGTGTGTTATCAAGGCTAGGCAGTAACAGTGAGAAACCAAGTGTGTTGTGGGGCGTTTACAGTAATGGTGAGATACCAAATGTGTGTTATCAAGGAGAGGCAGTAACAGTGAAATACCAAGTGTGTTGTGGGGCGTTTACAGTAATGGTGAGATACCAAATGTGTGTTATCAAGGCTAGGCAGTAACAGTGAGATACCAAGAGTGTTGTGGGGTGTTTACAGTAATGGTGAGATACCAAGTGTGTGTTATCAAGGAGAGGCAGTAACAGTGAGATATAAGTGTGTTGTGGGGCGTTTACAGTAATGGTGATATACCAAGTGTGTGTTATCAAGGAGAGGCAGTAATGGTGAGATACCAAGTGTGTGTTATCAAGGAGAGGCAGTAATGGTGATATACCAAGTGTGTGTTATCAAGGAGAGGCAGTAACAGTGAGATATAAGTGTGTTGTGGGGCGTTTACAGTAATGGTGAGATACAAAGTGTGTGTTATCAAGGAGAGGCAGTAATGGTGATATACCAAGTGTGTGTTATCAAGGAGAGGCAGTAATGGTGAGATATAAGTGTGTTGTGGGGCGTTTACAGTAATGGTGAGATACCAAGTGTGTGTTATCAAGGAGAGGCAATAATGGTGAGATACCAAGTGTGTTATCAAGGCTAGGCAGTAACAGTGAGATATAAGTGTGTTGTGGGGCGTTTACAATAATGGTGAGATACCAAATGTGTGTTATCAAGGAGAGGCAGTAATGGTGAGATACCAAGTGTGTGTTATCAAGGAGAGGCAGTAACAGTGAGAAATAAGTGTGTTGTGGGGCGTTTACAGTAATGGTGAGATACCAAGTGTGTTATTGAGGCAAGGCAGTAACAATGAGATACCAAGTGTGTTGTGGGGCGTTTACAGTAATGGTGAGATACCAAGTGTGTTATTGAGGCAAGGCAGTAACAATGAGATACCAAGTGTGTTGTGGGGCGTTTACAGTAATGGTGAGATACCAAGTGTGTTATTGAGGCAAGGCAGTAACAATGAGATACCAAGTGTGTTGTGGGGCGTTTACAGTAATGGTGAGATACCAAGTGTGTTATTGAGGCAAGACAGTAACAGTGAGATACCACGTGTGTTGTGTGGCGTTTACAGTAATGGTGAGATACCAAGTGTGTTATTGAGGCGAGACAGTAACAGTGAGATACCGCATGTGTTGTGTGGCGTTTACAGTAATGGTGAGATACCAAGTGTGTTATTGAGGCAAGGCAGTAACAGTGAGATACCAAGTGTGTTGTGGGGCGTTTACAGTAATGGTGAGATACCAAGTGTGTTATTGAGGCGAGACAGTAACAGTGAGATACCACGTGTGTTGTGTGGCGTTTACAGTAATGATGAGATACCAAGTGTTATTGAGGCAAGGCAGTAACAGTGAGATACCAAGTGTGTTGTGGGGCGTTTACAGTAATGGTGAGATACCAAGTGTGTTATTGAGGCGAGACAGTAACAGTGAGATACCACGTGTGTTGTGTGGCGTTAACAGTAATGATGAGATACCAAGTGTGTTATTGAGGCAAGGCAGTAACAGTGAGATACCACGTGTGTTGTGTGGCGTTTACAGTAATGATTAGATACCAAGTGTGTTATTGAGGCAAGGCAGTAACAGTGAGATACCACGTGTGTTGTGGGGCGTTTACAGTAATGGTGAGATACCAAGTGTGTTATTGAGGCAAGGCAGTAACAGTGGGATACCACGTGTGTTGTGGGGCGTTTACAGTAATGGTGAGATACCAAGTGTGTTATTGAGACGAGACAGTAACAGTGAGATACCACGTGTGTTGTGGGGCGTTTACAGTAATGATGAGATACCAAGTGTGTTATTGAGGCGAGGCAGTAACAGTGAGATACCACGTGTGTTGTGGGGCGTTTACAGTAATGGTGAGATACCAAGTGTGTTATTGAGGCGAGACAGTAACAGTGAGATACCACGTGTGTTGTGGGGCGTTTACAGTAATGATGAGATACCAAGTGTGTTATTGAGGCAAGGCAGTAACCGTGAGATACCAAGTGAGTTGTGGGGCGTTTACAGTAATGATGAGATACCAAGTGTATTATTGAGGCGAGACAGTAACAGTGAGATACCACATGTGTTGTGTGGCATTTACAGTAATGATGAGATACCAAGTGTGTTATTGAGGCAAGGCAGTAACAGTAAGATACCAAGTGTGTTGTGGGGCGTTTACAGTAATGGTGAGATACCAAGTGTGTTATTGAGGTGAGACAGTAACAGTGAGATACCACATGTGTTGTGTGGCGTTTACAGTAATGATGAGATACCAAGTGTGTTATTGAGGCGAGGCAGTAACAGTGAGATACCACGTGTGTTGTGGGGCGTTTACAGTAATGGTGAGATACCAAGTGTGTTATTGAGGCGAGACAGTAACAGTGAGATACCACGTGGGTTGTGGGGCGTTTACAGTAATGATGAGATACCAAGTGTGTTATTGAGGCGAGGCAGTAACAGTGAGATACCACGTGTGTTGTGGGGCGTTTACAGTAATGGTGAGATACCAAGTGTGTTATTGAGGCGAGACAGTAACAGTGAGATACCACGTGTGTTGTGGGGCGTTTACAGTAATGATGAGATACCAAGAGTGTTATTGAGGCAAGGCAGTAACAGTGAGATACCACGTGTGTTGTGGGGCGTTTACAGTAATGATGAGATACCAAGTGTGTTATTGAGGCAAGGTAGTAACAGTGAGATACCATGTGTGTTGTGGGGCGTTTACAGTAATGATGAGATACCAAGTGTGTTATTGAGGCAAGGCAGTAACAGTGATATACCACGTGTGTTGTGGGGTGTTTACAGTAATGATGAGATACCAAGTGTGTTATTGAGGCAAGGCAGTAACAGTGAGATACCACGTGTGTTGTGGGGCGTTTACAGTAATGATGAGATACCAAGTGTGTTATTGAGGCGAGACAGTAACGTTGCAAGGTGTTTTTTACCGAACTAAAAAGTTTGATTTGTGATAAAAACATGGGTGCTTTTGATTAGTAGGTGCCCAGCTTTAGTCTTCTTGACCGTATATTTAGACATAGATGGTAATCTTAAAAATAGGCATGGCATCAAGGCAGATGAAGTAGAAAAATAGTTGATACGGTTGTATTGGATCATAACAAATAACAAGGTATATATGTAACTTCAAGCATATTTATTATCTAAAATATCTAAAAATCAGACTTTCTGTAGAATTATCGAAGCTGGAAAACGTTATAAAGATTAATTAGTTTATTGTTAAAGTACTTCCTTTTTATACCCAACTTTTACAAAGTATAGTGGGGGCTATATATAAATACAAGTTCTATAAACTTACTTTTAATGTAAATAAAACAAGGAACACAACAATTCATACCAGTATTTAGCAATAGATATATAAATAAGAAGCACCGCACGTGCAGGCGCTCGACTTTCGAGGCCTTGTCTATTTATTGAGAAACTAAGGAGAAAGGCATAATTCTGAAAAAAGAATTATGGCACTTGTCTCTGAGTTCTTCATATGAAAGTCATTGCATGTGTGATGTGTCATTGCATTCTTTAAGGTGATTCTAAGATACAATGAAAAATTTGAATTTAATAAAGACTAAATTGACATCATATGTTTTCAACAGATTTTAACAGAGGTTATATATATATAAATACAATGACAGGTAATCTTAAAAATGGCTTGAGCGGCTATATGTAAAGCATTTTTTTTTATACAAAACGAATAAAAATTAGTTGACATGCTTATATACAAAACTGTAAGCGTTTTTTCTAAGTATAAAAGGTACCATCATTTTGTTAAAATAAAAGTATGAGTTGAAGAAGCTGGCTGTATGATGTTGCCTAATGATGCTGAATACATTTGTGATGTTTCAATCTATTATGTAAAGTAGTTTTCGAGATACAAGTTTACATACAAAACTTTAACCAAATTTTCTAAATATAGAAGGGGCCATAACTTTGTTAAAATAAAAGCATGAGTTGTAGAATACACAACTTTAACCGGAAACAGGTGCAGGTGACAATCAAATGATGACAAGAGCTCTTATTTTCTCTTCAAAAAAGTGGAGCTAAATATATTTGGTAAATTTAACGTAACACTGTATAACAAATACATGTACTAGCGTAGGTATTATATAATGTATATTTTGACCATAAAATAAATTCTTTAAAAAAAAAAAAAATACAATATATAAATACAATGACAGGTAATATTAATTGCTTGTAGCTGTTAAGATTCATGCAAAACTGGTAAAATGACCCTGCATAGGTGTCGCAATACGAGGCGTTAATGAGAAATATTGTATCTTGTTCTTTTTTCATATATAGTAACAATAGTTCCGCAGTCGACCCATGATTATTGTAATATTATATGCTCAACTAACAAGACGGCAGTGGCTTAGTGGGAGAGCATGAGCCTCACATTCTGGAGGTCGTGAGTTTAATCTGCAGCAGGATCACATCAAAGACTTTATAAAACTGGTACTAGTAGCTCCCTTTCTTGACGTTAGCATACAAAGGGTAGTACTAGGACCGGTCAGCCCGGTTTCAGTATAATGTGACTGTGGGGCATCATGTCATGTGACTATGGCGTGGTATTTCAGTGTGGCAGCACTATAAAGTTGAGCATTGAGCTCACTGCTACAAGTAGACCCCCTCATGATATTACTCAAAGATTGTTAAAAGCGATATTAGACCCCATACATATTGTATATACATAAATACGGTTAACCAAATATGTTACCGTTTTAACATTCGTTATTAAGCTGGTAAGCCATTTTAACCTTCAGCTTTCAGACATTATACATGCGTACATATTGGTAACCACTACATATTCCTTGTAAAGGTAGGTCATTATTCCTGATCATGACCTGCTTTTAAACTGTGAATTTATTTACGTCCAGCCTTGACCCTGGCATGCACACTGATACTATCTAGTATAAAAATGGAACTAAAACAGTGAATGTTTTTGTAAACTTGTCCTAAAACAGATAAACTAACAGAACTGCTATGAAAGTTAATATTGTCACTTCATTCAAGGATAGGAAACACACACATCTATCATGCCAATAAATATTTAAAATTACGATTCTGGGCTGTTTGAATAGATAAAGCTCAATGTAACTAGTGATGGGCTGATAATAAATTATATTACATATTTTGAGATGATTTATAGTAATATCCAGTGAATAGAAAAAACATCTACTCGGAGCTCTAATGGGAAACTGGGAGATATTTCTTAGTAGCCAGAAATCTGGAACTATTTGTTTTGACTCAATTAAAATAAATATATAATAATAATTAGTCAAAAACAAACTATAAATTGTCCAGTTAAACTTGATCATCTGCTGTCTGTTTACAGATGTCAGTAGCTTACTAGACCTTGTATTTTAGCGGTTTGATGTCAAAAAATATGCATCAATGCACACTATATACGATGCCTGAAAGGGAGAATGAATGAAAGAAAGAAAATTAACAAAGTTTTTTTCTTGTATATCATCACAAAATATGTAATTTATAGTTTAATAACCACTGTTTGTGCCTAACTTTGTGCAGTAGTTGATTTCGCAGACAAACACAACAACTTTTTTTTATGTTGCTAAAAACAGCTATCACATGGGTATATACTACATAGTAATATGTTTTCAACAGATTTTAAATATAATCTATATTCTAAATTGTTACGGACTACGTGGCTTAAACCCGGCATACTCAACAGCATTTGTTTGTTTAAAATCAGATGGCTTAAGCGGCAACATGAAGAACCTTTTAGGTGTTTTCGCAACCTCTTCATTTTCTTCTATGCCAAATGGATGCTGCTCTGCTTCTTTTGCTGGAGGGCTTCTACCTCTTGATCTACCTGCATCGCTGCCCACGGAGGTGGACGTTCGTGACTGGCTCCCAGGGTGGGTTTCTCGGTCACTCCCAGAGTAGGTTTCACGGAATGTTTCCCGACCACTCCCAGGGTAAGTCTCACGGAATGTTTCCCGACCTGCAAACTTCATGTCTTCATTTTCTCTCTCCTGCTCTTCCATATCTTTTTGGTGAATGTCGCGGATAAACTGCTTGTCCTGGAAATGGTGGAAGAATGTACATTGATGAGAATACAATTATGAAATTAAATGAAATGGGAGTTTAACACACCGTTTAACACATCATATTTGGTTACATTAGGAAGAACAACCTCATAGGCAGTTTGGTAGCATATGGATTTGAATTGAATTGAATTGGATTTTATAGTCAAACCAACAGCTAAGGTCATATGGCGACTTTCCAGCTTCTACTGGTGGAGGAAGACCCCAGGTGCCCCTATGGGCAATTTTCGTGCACAGGCGGGCACCTGGGTAGAACCACTGACGTTCCGCAAGCCAGCTTGATAGCTTCCTCACATAAAGATTCCTAGGCCCTGAGGGATCGAACCTACAGCGGTGAGGGGCAAGTGATTGCAAGTCAGAGACTCTCACCACTCGGCCACGGACGACCCTTGGTAGCATATGGAAGCAGATGAATCATTTCATACAGATAAAACTGTTACAACATTCACTCAATAAACTTGAATAATAACCTGAAAAAGTAAATAAAATAATTGTTTAAGATGTGTTTTAATAAGAACATAGAAGTTACAGACCTAGTTGTATTCATGTATCCCTAATAAATGCAGAATGTTCAAATAATGAACGCAGAACAAACGCAGAATGAATAATCTATACACTAAACGCAAAATGAACACCGAGTGCATTTTTTTAAAACGCTGAACTATGAAATCATTGATCGCACCTTGTGATGACTTTCATACAAACATACCCATCTATAGAAAGCTCCTATGCCATTACTGACTTCCCGACACTTCTGGAGACTGTAAGGTTGTATGATGGACTCGGCCTCGTTGGCCACGTAAACCGGAACATCGTCTACATGCCGGTTCATGATTCTCTTCTGTAAGTAGTTCTTGCCTTGTTGGCCCATCAGATATTGGATCTGGTACCAGTCCTACAAAAATATTCATATAGAAGACGTTATTTAATTTTACTGGGCGTTGTAATTGCGAGGGTTTTGTGGTCACCCGCACCGGCACTAGGGTCATCCCTGGGTTCTCTGACTGTCTCCCACATCAAGACCGTGTTAATTTGTGTAGTTCATTGTAAATAAAAAAATAATACGGTTGATACTTTTTTTGTTTTTGTTTGGAAACTGTCTTTACACCTGGAATCAATATCTGGTATTTCTTCACGCAGTAAACTTCCTGATTACTGAAGCAAGCCAGGCGCCGATTTCACCAACAATTCCTTAAGTTTTATTTAAATACTTAAGAAAATACTTAACTAAGTCACTAAGTAAAACTTAGCAGAAATGTGTTTCACCAACAAAAATTAAGTGTCCAAGTGATAACTAAGCTAAATTTAAGTTTTTACTTAAGTAAATTGGTTTGGTGAAACATGTTTTCCTTACTTAAGAAAACTTAGGAGGTAAACTTAATTTAAGTTTTTAAGTAGCTAAGTATTTACTTAAGCATGTTGGTGAAATCGGCGCCAGGTGGAGTTTGTTGCTCTATCATCGTCACAACATAACATGCTTGCCATACAGGTATATGACATTGTCACACTCTACAGTTTGTAATTGTAAACTGCCATAGTGCTTACCACCAAATCGGTTGTTAAACTTGTTTTTAGCTCTACTGGCCAAGGGCCAGCAGAGCTTATGGGATGGTGTGTTGTCCGTCCGTCCGTCGTCCGTTAACTTTTGCTTGTGTACACTCTAGAGGCCACATTTCTGATGCAATCATCATGAAACTTTGTCAGAATGTTTGTCTCAATGAAATCTCGGTCAAGTTCAAAAATGGGTCGTGGGGTCAAAAACTAGGTCACTAGGTCAAATACTTGAAAAAACTTGTGTACACTCTAGAGGTCATATTTGTTACCCAATCTTCAAAAAACTTTGTCAAATTGTTTATTTTAATTATATCTTGATCAAGTTCGGAAATGGGTCACATGAAGTTAAAAACTAGGCCACTAGGTCAAATATTGGAAAAAACCTTGTGTACACTCTAGAGGCCATATTTTTGACCCGAGCTTGATGCAACTTTGTCAGAATGTTTGTCTTAATTATATCTTGGTCAAGTTTGAAAATGGGTCACATGGGGTTAAAAACTAGGTCACTAGGTCAAATACTTGAAAAACCTTGTGTACACTTTAGAAGCCGTATTTCTGACCCAATCTTGATGAAACTTTGTCAAAATGTTTGTCTTAATGATATCTTGGTCAAGTTCAAAAATGGGTCGCATGGTGTTAAAAACTAGGTCACTAGGTCAAACTTTGGAAAAACCGTGTGTACACTCTAGAGGCCATATTTTTGACCCGATCTTGATGAAACTTTGTCAGAATGTTTGTCTCAACGAAATCTCGGTCAAGTTCAACAATGGGTCATGTGGGGTCAAAAACTAGGTCACTAGGTCATATACTTGAAAAAACTTGTGTACACTCTAGAGGTCATATTTGTTACCCAATCTTGATGAAACTTTGTCAAATTGTTTATCTTAATTATATCTTGGTCAAGTTCGGAAATGGGTCACATGAAGTTAAAAACTAGGTCACTAGGTCAAACTTTGGAAAAACCGTGTGTACACTCTAGAGGCCATATTTTTGACCCGATCTTGATGCAATTTTGTCAGAATATTTGTCTCAATTATAGCGTGCTAAAATTCGAAAATGGGTCACACAGGGTCAAAAAACTAGGTCACTAGGTCAAATACTTGAAAAACCTTGTGTACACTCTAGAGGCCATATTTCTGACCCGATCTTGATGAAACTTTGTCGAAATGTTGTCTTATTTATATTTTGGTCAAGTTCGAAAATGGGTCCCATGGGGTCAAAAACTAGGTCACTAGGTCAAATACTTGAAAAACCTTGTGTACACTCTAGACGCCATATTTTTTTTCATTCGATCTTTACCAAACTTTACCAGATTGTTAATGTCAATAACAGCTTGGTAAAGTTTGTTTTTAGCTCTACTGGCCAAGGGCTTGGCCAGTAGAGCTTATGGGATGGTGTGTTGTCAGTTTTCCGTCGTCCGTCGTCCGTTAACTTTTCTTGTGTACACTCTAGAGGCCACATTTCTGATGCAATCATCATGAAACTTTGTCAGAATGTTTGTCTCAATGAAATCTTGGTCAAGTTCAAAAATGGGTCATGTGGGGTCAAAAACTAGGTCACTAGGTCAAATACTTGAAAAAACTTGTGTACACGCTAGAGGTCATATTTGTTACCCAATCTTGATGAAACTTTGTCAAATTGTTTATCTTAATTATATCTTGATCAATTTCGGAAATGGGTCACATGAAGTTAAAAACTAGGTCACTAGGTCAAATATTGGAAAAACCTTGTGTACACTCTAGAGGCCATATTTTTGACCCGAGCTTGATGCAACTTTGTCAGAATGTTTGTCTTAATTATATCTTGGTCAAGTTTGAAAATGGGTCACATGGGGTTAAAAACTAGGTCACTAGGTCAAATACTTGGAAAACCTTGTATACACTCTAGAAGCCGTATTTCTGACCCAATCTTGATGAAACTTTGTCAAAATGTTTGTCTTAATTATATCTTGGTGAAGTTCAAAATGGGTCACATGGTGTTAAAAACTAGGTCACTAGGTCAAACTTTGGAAAAACCGTGTGTACACTCTAGAGGCCATATTTTTGACCCGATCTTGATGCAATTTTGTCAGAATATTTGTCTCAATTATAGCTTGCTAAAGTTCGAAAATGGGTCAAACAGGGTCAAAAACTAGGTCACTAGGTCAAATACTTGAAAAACCTTGTGTACACTCTAGAGGACATATTTCTGACACAATCTTGATGAAACTTTGTCGAAATGTTGTCTTAATTATATTTTGGTCAAGTTCGAAAATGGGTCCCATGGGGTCAAAAACTAGGTCACTAGGTCAATTACTTGAAAAACCTTGTGTACACTCTAGACACCATGTAGTACGACTCGATTCATCAATGGTATAACAGCCAGTAGAGCGTTAACAGGCCCTCTTGGGCCTCTTGTTTCTTTATTCTTTTTGCTTAATTCCTGGATGTGTTTTTTAAGAGGCTCATTTTTTAAGAGCAGCATGCTAATTCTTTCAAACTTCTTTTTTTTATAGTTTATTTATCATTAATTTTGTTATTTATATTGCCCCCTTCTTCAATTATGCCCCCCTTTAGTGGCTGGCACTAAAAACTTGGCAGGAATGTTTGCGTCATGGTGCAGTTGTGCACCTCCCCTTTTGGGTAGATTCACATAAGAAATGTGGTTGCCATGGTAACAAAACATGTAAAAAAATCACTAAAAATCGTTTGTCTTCCCGATAACTCAAGTACAGCTGGAACTACAAACTCGAAACTTGGCAAGAATGTTTGTGTCAGGGTCTAGTTGTGCACCTCCCATTTTGAGTAGATTCGCTTAAAAAAAATGTGGTTGACTTGGTAACAAAACTTGTAAAAAGTCACTAAAAATCGTTTGTCTTCGCGATAACTCAAGTACAGCTGGAACTACAAACTCGAAACTTGGCAAGAATGTTTGTGTCATGGTTTAGTTGTGCACCTCCTCTTTTGGGTAGATTCCATAAGAAATTTGATTACCATGGTAACAAAACTTGTAAAAAATCACTAAAAAGCACTTGTCTTCGCGATAACTCAAGAACAGCTGGCACTACAAACTCGAAACTTGGCAAGAATGTTTGTGTCAGGGTCTAGTTGTGCACCTCCCATTTTGAGTAGATTCGCATAAAAAAATGTGGTTGACTTGGTAACAAAACTTGTAAAAAAAAAATATCACTAAAAATTGCTTGTTATTTTTGAAAACTATTTTGGGCAAATTAATATCTTTTAAAAGGTTTAACCCCTAACCACACTATTAAACCAAACCAATATCAAATGTCAACATGTCTATATTTTTTTTTAATATACAAGTAAGTTGTGATGTTTCTATATTTAAACCTAAATAACAATATTAATTTAAAATTATTTTTTAAATTACCTACCTTTATTGAATGAATAATTAAGATTAAATTTGATTCTAATTAAAAAAATACATATTTATGTTTTATTTTCACTCTTTAAACACAAACTTTTTACCAATTGTAATTCTGGGATACATTATTTTAATGAAGAATATGCAAATTAAGCAACCCATGTGAAAGCTAAAGGTAAAATACCTACATATATATATAAGGATAACTGCCAATGATACACTATATATGTGAAAACTATACCTACATATATATAAGGATAACTGCCAATGATACACTATGTATATGGAAAACTAACTAAAAATTGCTTGGCTTCCATAACTCAAAAACAGCTGTGCAGGAATGTTTGTGTCATGGTTGTTGAAGGGGGATGTTTTAGAAACATCTCTTGTTACTTATGATAAATCTGTTTAGCAGTATAATGAAGTTAAAAGTTAAGTTATATTACTAGCAGATTTTCCACCTGCAGTTAGTCATAATAATAAAAAGAAATTTAATCTGTTTCTATAAAATACTTGTTTGTGTTAAAGAGGCTCTACCTATATCTTTTTGTCCACCAATTGATATAAACTTTACTTAGTTATAAAGAGGACTTTGAAAAAGATAAATGGCAATAATTTCACCCAATGTAATATGCGTTTTGCTGAGGAAAAACAGGATTGAAAAGATCGGATTTTTGAAATTGTATTCGTAATTGTTTTAGACGAGCCGATTGCGGAGATTTTCCGATCTTATTCGTTTACAATCGGAACTACCTCGTCTGATTAGCGAAGTGTTCCGATCGATTCGTTTGCTATCGGAACTGCGCCGACTAGTTTGTAATTGCATTGCGCATGTCTGAGAAAATCGTAAAAACTCGTAGTTCTCCAGCAGGAATAAACGGCTGGGCAGCATTTTATTCAAGGTATTGTTTTGATCATAATTAATAATTTACAGAACTGGAATACGAACCATGTTTCTTCTTAGAATACTCATAAAATAGCTTTGTATACATATAAATGCAGTAATATTGAGTATTTAATATTTTACATTAAAAATCGCGTAGATATAGGTAGTGCCTCTTTAAGGAACTTTAAAAAAAATCAAAAAAAATCCCCAAAACCTCTTTTCAAATAATTGATTCATTCAACCTAATCATACTAGTGAAGCGCCAAAATGGTCCGAATGCCGGATTGATGAATTTAACATTTAACTGAAAAACCTAAGAAAAATTTGGGGATAATTCAGGTAAAATACATGACGGAGTTATGGTTCTTGTTGTAAAACATTGGGTAATGATAATGAACATGTGTGCCAAGTTTCAAAGCTTTCTGACAATTCGTTTTTTGAGAAATGAGGTAAAAACAAAAACTTTAACCAAAATGTCATAGCGTGTAGACAGACAGACAGACAGACAGACTATGCTATGCAATCCGGCTAAAAATTAGTATTAAGATGGAATTTGTTAAAAATCCTCAAAAGTGTATATCAAGTTAAACATCAGCTACGGAAGATAAACACATACCTCTAAATCAGATCTGTCTTCCCCGAGAAGAAGGTACGTTGATTTCATGACATCATGCACAACTGGTGGTGGTCGTTTGTAGTTGCGTATTTCGATCATTGTATGGGGGTCCATTTTGGCAATAGGGTGACGATTACCTGAAGATGTCGGCAAGCATCATTACGGCAACCTCAAAATGTTTAGTCATTTAGTTATTTGTAATCCTTTGTCACCATATGTGTTACCAGGCACTAACCCATAATTTTAACAATGTATGTACTCAAAGCATTGCAACATATATTAATTATTTCTGGATACCAATGACTTACATGAAAGTAACATGATTGAAACCAGACGGTGATAAGAGTTTTGATAAAATATTTTGCAGTGTGATTTTGCCGTTATTTGAAAGAGTTAGCAGGGATCAAATTTAATATCTTTAGCCACTTGCTGAAAAAAAGCAAGTGTGAAGGTTTTCTACTTGCTATTTTAATCAAGGTACTTTCATTAATAATATAAAACTTTTAAATTTTTTAGAAGAATTGCTATATATATATATATAAATAATGACATATTCACACTCAGCCAGGATGCAGGAATGTAATAAAGTATAATTATACTAATAAATTAATAATATCCACCTATTAAACTAGCTTAAGTAAATACTTTCAGTGAATAAATGTAGACTGAGACCTAGTGGGTTTCTTTTATTACTTGAAAAAATTAGAAAGTGCCAATATTTTCTACTTGCAATCAGCAAAATCTACTTGCATTTAGCAAGTAAATAAGTGTTAAATTGGAACCCTGGTTAGTTTCTTAAAAGATCCTATTTATCTAAAATGAACAACTATGAAGTTTCGAGTGATTGTACATTTTTAGCATTGCTCTTAAAGAGGCTCTACCTATATCTTTTTGTCCACCAATTGATATAAACTTTACTTAATTATAAAGAGGACTATGAAAAAGGTAAATGGCAATAATTTCACCCAATGTAATATGCGTTTTGCTTGGGAAAAACAGGACTGAAAAGATCGGATTTTTGAAATTGTATTCGTAATTGTTTTAGACAAGCCGATTGCGGAGATTTTCCGATCTTATTCGTTTACAATCGGAACTACCTCGTCTGATTAGCGAAGAGTTCCGATCAATTCGTTTGCTATCGGAACTGCGCCGAATAGTTTGTAATAACATTGCGCATGTCCGAGAAAATCGTAAAAACTCGTAGTTCTCCGGCAGGAATAAACGGCTGGGCAGCATTTTATTCAAGATATTGTTTTGATCATAATTAATAATTTACAGAACTGAAATACGAACCATGTTTCTTCTTAGAATACTCATAAAATATCTTTGTATACATATAAATGCAGTAATATTGAGTATTTAATATTATACATTTAAAACCGCGTAGATATAGGTAGTGCCTCTTTAACTTCAGTACATCTGTTTATGATACAATTCAGAACAGACCTCTGAGTTTCATCATGTTCCCATCCACAGTCTCTGCCTTGTGAATATCTTCCTGTAGATCTGCTCGATACTTAGAATTCTTCGCCCTGTCCAACCACTTCTGTAACATATTGGGGTTGCGACCTTTCACTGCTGAATTCAGCTCTGTTCAGATAAAAATATATATGGTTACAAAACATATTGCTGTGGACTTTTATATGAGATATGTATAACTATCTCCAGAAACTCCTTAAAAAACTTGTTTTGAAACACTTGAATCTTTTCAATTTAATACCTACCTAAAACAAGAGGCCCAAGAGGTCCTGTGGACGCTCTACTGGCTAAAGATAAAGTTTATGCACAAGGGGTCATAACTCTTTCAAATATTGTTCAATGGTGATGATATACGCAACTAGGCTTGGTACTGATTGTCCCTGACAAGTTTCGTTGAAATCCAGCCAGAGGTTCAGGAGAACTAGTCTGTACAAAGTTAGTGTATTAAAACCTTTAAGGGGTCATAACTCTGCCAAAATTCATTCAGCCAGAACACGGCAATGACAGGTGCAACTAGGCTTGGTACAGATCATCCCTATCAAGATTCGTTGAAATCCAGCAAGGTGTTCAGAACAGACTAATCTGGACAACGTTTCTCTATTAAAACCTTTAAAGGGCCAAAACTCTGCCAAAAATCATTTAACCCGAATATGGCGATGATATACACAACTAGGCTTGATACTGATCATCCTTATCAAGTTTCACTAAAATCCAGCCAGGGGTTCAGTAGAACTAGCCCGGAAAATGTTTGTGTATTAAAAACCTTTAAAGGGCCATAACTCCACCAAAAATCTGTTAACCGGAATGCGATGATGATATGCACAACTAAGCTTGGTGCTGATCATCCCTGTAAAGTTTCCTTGAAATGTGGGGAGATGTTCAGAAGAATAGTCCAGACAAAGTTTGTGTATTAAAACCTTTAAAGGACCATAACTCTGCCAAAAATCATTCAACCGGAACACGGCAAAGATTTGCACCACTAGACCTGGAACTGATCATCACTAAAACGTTTCTTTTAAATCCGGCCAGAGTTCAGGAGAACTAGTCAGGACAAAGTTTGTGTATTAAAACCTTTAAAGGGACATAACACCGCCAAAATCATTCAACCGGAACACGGTGACGATATGTACAACAAGGCTTGGTACTGATCATCCCAGAAAAATTTCAAATATATCTGGCCAAACGAAGGCCCTTTCTTCTTAATGAGGCCAAAATATAGCATATTTCAGAAAATCAAGGGCCATAACTCCGGTGTAATTGTCCAATCTGGCTGGTTTTCAAACTTGTCGGACTCATTGATAGTAACAATCTGGTAATGTTTGGTAAAGATCGGATGAAAAATGAAGACCCTATCATATTAACGAGGCAAAATATAGCATTTTTAACTAAATCAAGGGCCATAACTCCGCTGTTACTGGTCAAAACTGGCTGGTTTTCGAACTTGTCTGAGCTTTCATTTATATTAACAATCTGGTATAGTTTGGTAAAGATCGGATGAAAAATGAAGGCCCTATCGTCTTGAGGCAAAATATAGATTTTTTTACTAAATCAAGGGCCATAACTCCACTGTTGCTGCTCCTATATGGCTGGTTTTCGAACTTGTCCAAGCTTTCATTGATATTAACAATCTGGTAATGTTTGGTAAAGATCTGATGAAAATTGAAGACCCTATCGTCTTAACGAGGCAAAATATAGCCTTTTTAACTAAATCAAGGGCCATAACTCCGCTGTTAAAAGTCCAATATACCTGATTTTCAAACTTGTCCGAGCTTTCATTGATATTAACAAAGTTTGGTAAAGATAGGATGAAAAATGAAGGCCCTATCATCTTAACGAGGCAAAATATAGCATTTTGAACTAAATCAAGGGCCATAACTCCGTTGTTACTAGTCCGATATGGCTGGTTTTCAAACTTGTCCGAGCTTTCATTGATATTAACAATGTGGTAAAATTTGGTAAAGATAGGATGAAAAATGAAGGCCCTATCGTCTTAACGAGGCAAAATATAGCAATAGAGCATTTTTAACTAAATCAAGGGCCATAACTCCACTGTTACTGATCCGATATGGCTGGTTTTCGAACTTGTTCGAGCTTTCCACGACATTAGTAATCTGATAAAATTTGGTAAAGATCGGATGAACAATGAAGCCCCTATCGTCTTAACGTGGCAAAATATAGCATTTTTAACTAAATCAAGGGCCATAACTTCGCTGTTACTAGTCCGATATAGCTGGTTTTCGAACTTGTCCGAGCTTTCATTGATATTAACAATGTGGTAAAGTTTGGTAAAGATAGGATGAAAAATGAAGGCCCTATCGTCTTAACGAGGCAAAATATAGCAATAGAGCATTTTTAACTAAATCAAGGGCCATAACTCCACTGTTACTCATCCGATATGGCTGGTTTTCGAACTTGTTCGAGCTTTCCATGACATTAGTAATCTGATAAAATTTGGTAAAGATCGGATGAACAATGAAGCCCCTATCGTCTTAACGTGGCAAAATATAGCATTTTTAACTAAATCAAGGGCCATAACTTCGCTGTTACTAGTCCGATATAGCTGGTTTTCGAACTTGTCCGAGCTTTCATTGATATTAACAATGTGGTAAAGTTTGGTAAAGATAGGATGAAAAATGAAGGCCCTATCGTCTTAACGAGGCAAAATATAGCAATATAGCATTTTTAACTAAATCAAGGGCCATAACTCCACTCTTACTGGTCCGATCTGGCTGGTTTTCGAACTTGTCCGAACTTTCAATGATATTAACAACCTGTTAATGTTTGGTAAAGATCGGATGAAAAATGAAGGCCCTATTGTCTTAACGAGACGGACGGAAGACGGACAACTCGCCATCCCATAAGCTCTGCTGGCCCTTGGCCAGTAGAGCTAAAAAATAGAGAAAAATAAAATTTATACATGCCCTGCTTTAGCACCCAGTCACATAAAAAAAATCAACAAGAACTTTGAAGGTTGCTTTGAAAATTTTTGAAGTGAAAAGCACAGGAAGTTCATTATACAATTAGAGTGGAAAATTATCAGTTAAACAGAGGGCCATAATTCTGTAATAAATGTGGCAATCAACAATGTGTGAATTAGAGGGACATAAGGTCATCACTCATTAGTTGTTATGCGTATATGAAGTTTGGGAACAATCCATTCAAAACTGTTTGTGAAATACAAGTAATATAAACGTGTTACACGACATTATACAATATTGGTGTGGAAAAGTCAAATAAAGGGCCATAACTCTGTAATAATTAGGCAATCAACAGTGTGTGATGTAGAGGGACATGAGGTCAGCAGTTTATATGTGTAAATGAAGTTTGGGAACAATCCATTCAAAACACTTTGAGGAAAAGGTGTTAAGGGACATTATACAACAGTATAGTGACAAATTCTAATTCAAACAAAAGGCCATAATTCTGTAATAAATTTGGCAATCAAGAATATGTGATGTAAAGGGACATAAGGTCATCAGTTGGTATGTGTATATGAAGTTTGGGAACAACCCATTTGAAACTGTTCAACTGAGAAATGCAAGTAATAAAAGTGTGTTACGGTATGCAACGGACAGGATGCGACTCGACGTTACGGACAGCATGATTCCTATATAGCCCCCACTTCACTTTGTGAAAGCAGGGGTATAACAAAGCGGGGGTATAACAAAGTGGGGGTATAAATAAAAAGTGGGGTATAAAAAAGCAGGGGGTATAACAAAGCGGGGGGTATAACAAGGTGAGGGTATAACAAAGTGGGGGTATAACAAAGTGGGGTATAACAAAGCTGGGGGGGGGGGGGGGGGGGGGGGGGGTGGGGGGGGGGGGGGGGGGGGGGGGGGGGGGGGGTGGGGGGGGGGGGGGGGGGGGGGGGGGGGGGGGGGGGGGTGGGATGGGGGGGGTGGGGGGGGGGGGGTGGGGGGGGGGGGGGGGGGGGGGGGGGGGGGTGGGGGGGGGGGGGGGGGGGGGGGGGGGGGGGGGGGGGGGGGGGTGGGGGGGGGGGGGGGGGGGGGGGGGGTGGGGGGGGGGGGGGGGGGGTGGGGGGGGGGGGGGGGGGGGGGGGGGGGGGGGGTGGGGGGGGGGTGGGGGGGGGGGGGGGGGGGGGGGGGGGGGGGTGGCGGGGGGGGGGGGGGGGGGGGGGGGGGGGGGGGGGGGGGGGGGGGGGGGGGGGTGGGGGGGGTGGGGGGGGGGGGGGGGGGGGGGAGGGGGGGGGGGGGGGGGGGGGGGGGGGGGGGGGGGGGGGGGGGGGGGGTGGGTGGGGGGGGGGGGGGGAGGGGGGGGGGGTGGGGGGGGGGTGGGGGGGGGGGGGGGGGGGGGGGGGGGGGGGGGGGGGGGGGGGGGGGGGGGGGGGGGGGGGGGGGGGGGGGGGGGGGGGGGGGGGGGTGGGGGGGGGGGGGGGGGGGGGGGGGGGGGGGGGGGGGGGGGGGGGGGTGGGGGGGGGGGGGGGGGGGGGGGGGGGGGGGGGGGGGGGGGGGGGGGGGGGGGGGGGGGGGGGGGGGGGGGGGGGGGGGGGGGGGGGGGGGGGGGTGGGGGGGGGGGGGGGGGGGGGGGGGGGGGGGGGTATAAACAAAGCAGGGTATAACCAAGCAGGAGTATAAACAAAGTGGGGGTATAACCAAGCAGAGTATAAACAAAAGCAGGGTATAAACCAAGCAGAGTATACACACAAAGTGGGGGGTATAACAAAAGTGGGCTTATAACAAACAAAAAGGGGGTATAACAAAGCGGGGGGTATAAACAAAGCAGGGGTAATAACAAAGCGGGGGGTATAAACCAAAGCGGGGGCCTATAACAAAGCAGGGTATAACCAAAGCGGGGATATAACCAAAGCGGGGGTATAACCAAAGCGGGGCGTATAACCAAAGTTTGTGTATGTGAAGATCATTCTCATGACCCTGCTTTTTAGTATAAAGGTGTTGCTATCCCTGTACATCGTTAGTGTGTATGAGAAGCTGCATGGCTTTTATTATAATACCTTGCTGTCATGTAGATGTAAACATGTGAAATTAAAAAAAAACTTTAACTTTTTTTCCGGTTTCTGAGAAAACAGGGACTTAACGAAAGAAACTTGAATAAAAATATTCTTTTGGTATGGACGGACGGAGAGGGCAAGGGGTTACCACTATAATGCATATATTGCCGCTATATAAAAAAACAAAAAAGGCGATATTAATCTTTGACATCACAAAAATGTATCCTGAAAAATGCTCAATACTTATTGT